>VMDO01028733.1:0-23533 GCA_007922755.1 Pedetes capensis
GCTCTTAATCATCTCTAGACCACTTATAATACCTAATAAAATGTAGATGGGGCTGGGATTTAACTCAGTTGGTAGAGCGCCGCTCTGCAGTCTCTGAGGTCCCAAGTTCAATTCCCAGCACCGCAAAAAAAATGGGAGAAGGACCTAGCAATCCACTCCCAAAGCAATCACGAAACAGTCAGCCATTGCAAACACTATGAGGGTCGCTATGAGTCAGACATGACTCGACAGCACCTAACAACAACAACAACAACAACAACAATGTAAATGATACTAAATAGTTGTTACATGTATTGTTTATGGAATAATAACAAGAAAAATTCTGTGCATTTCAGTATAGATAAAATTTTTTCCTAATACGTTCAAACTACCTTACTTGAATTCATGGTTATGAAACCCTACCCCCAGGTGACTTCAGAGAGTCAACTATATACAAATAAAAAAATGGAAGTTCAAAGCTTAGAATTAGCCAGAATTCCAAGGGGGAATGAAGCAGAAATTAAGGGTACTGTTTAATGTCTACAAAAAAAAAAAATTATACACCTCTACTTTTGCCCCATTCTCTACTCCCACGCCTACATGTAGGGGTGACAAGTACCTGCAGCTAAACTAAAACCAAAGACATATTCTCTAAAGAATTGAACAGCTCAGGCCCTTGTTATGAGTGCTTGGTGTATAACAGGTGACTTCTTCATTTTTGTTGACTAAATGAATGATTTAACTGAAAATGACCAGCAAATAATAGATGAAACAAAGGAATCCATACCTAGGCACCCTTGTCTGAAACTTCACTGTGTCAACAGATAATAGCCTAAAACCTTTCTGGGAAAAGAAACAAGTTATCTATAAAGACATGAGATCCAGACTCGTGTCACTTTCCTCTTCAGCAAAATTGATTGATAGAATATAATGGAAAATGCTTTAAAAGTTCTGAAGAGAACTTCTTGTAAAACCATATACCAACCCAAGTTATCTTTCAAGTTCAAAAGGTATTTTCAGACATGCAAGTGCTTACAGAGCTTCATCTCTCCATATGTTTTCTTGGGGGAAAGAAAAACCCATTGGGGATGTACTTAGGCAAAAATGAAAAAGTAACCCAAGATAAAGAAGATCAGATCAGCCAAGGAAAGGCGAAATTGACATAGAAATCTATGAAAAATAATTACTGGGCAAAAGCTATCTAGAAAGCTCAGAAAATCCACAGTCCAGATAGTAATAGGAGGCTGCTGAATGCAAGCTTTCAAGTGACTTCTCCATGCAGGAGATTACAAAGAAACCAAGCGCCTGCCGTGTACCGTGGCGCAGGCCTGTAATTCTAGGGACTTGGGAGGTGGGTGCAGGAGGATCGTAAGTTCAAGCATGGAGGCAGCCTGCACAGATTCATGAGACCCTGTCTCAAAATAGAAAGTAAAACAGAGGCTGGGGATGCACTTCAGTGGTAAAGCATTTGCAAAGCATGTGTGAGGTCCTGCGTTCAACTCTTCAGTACAGAAAGAGAAGAAGAAGATGAAGAAGAAGGAGGAGGAGGAAAGGAAGGAAGGAAGGAAGGAAGGAAAAAGAAAAAGAAATTATGGTCTACATATAAAACAAACACAAACTATGATATTGCACCATATTTAATAAATTGAAGAATCAATTTAACTTCTTTTTCAAGTAGTACAAGTTTATAAACATAGGGTATATATCCTTCTTTATATATCTAGTCATGCTACTTTCTGTCCTAAGTAACAATATTCCACATTATTATAATAACATGAAATATGTTTATTTAAATAAATTTTAATCAACTTATTAGAAAAGAATAATTAATCATTGAGAACTGACCCCAAGTGATGGAAATATTAAGAATGTAAACAGTTGGGAAATGTAAATAGAATGGAGATGGAAGAAAACGTAAGGGGCATTAATTTTCTGCTTTTATATGACCCTGAGTCTAGATTTCTGAAGTCCATAGATCAAGAAAGGAATATTATTATTTAAAGCAATAAAAGTGAGGTCTTAGTACCTCTGTTTTGTTTCTTGAAACAAATGGATTAAAGATACATGTCCTCGGGACCCGGATGGTTGAAACTTCCAGAATCGCGCCCTGAAAGTGTTTTTTTGAATTCCTCCAAACTTGCCCAATCAGTACCCGCCGGACAACCCCGCCAACCTCCCACCAATCAATTCGAAACAAGTTTCCTTGTGCCTTCCCGCGCGTCTCTTTAATTGCCCGAGCTAACCAGTTCGAAAGTTAACTAATGTAACCAATTAGGATTGTACACGTCAGCTAACCCGCCGCTTCTGCTTCTGTGAGGGCATAAAAGACCCTCGCTTCTGCATTTTGGGGTCTCCGGTTCGAAAGGGCTTGGCAGACCCGGACGCGTCGGACAATAAAATCCTTTGCGCTTACAAAAAAAAAAAAAAAAAAAAAAAAAAAAAAAAAAAAAAAAAAAAAAAAAAAAAAAAAAAAAAAAAAAAAAAAAGATCCATTGCCTTCTGTACCTCACAGCAGCTTTGCTAGAAACTACAAATAATATTAAAGGCATGTGAGGAAATAAAAGCAGTGCTGGAATATAAAGGGTTTTTATCATCAAAATAAATAGCTTCCACAGAAGCTTGACCATTTGCTAATGCATCCTACCTGCCAATCTGCAAATCAGATTTAACGCATCCAGCTTTTTTCGTCAGCTGTCACTCTGCACAGGTCGCGTGCTCTCCATCCCTTGTAGAACCGCAGGCCTTTAAAGTTCAAAGGGCCTCTCATTTCACAGGTGAAGCAGCATGTGAAGTCATGTGAAATTAAGTTACTTGATAAGATCATAGAGATTTTTACTAATTGATAGTGATGGTCTGTTGTTGTTAAGTGTCGTTGAGTGGGTGTCCGACTCATAGTGACCCTACATACAACAGATGAGAACTATTATCCATGCTTCTCTGCTATTCATAGGGTTTTCAATGGCAGATAGTTGTTTGGGAGGGGATGCCAGGTCCTTCTCCCAAGCCTACAGCACCTAGTTTTCCCCGGTGGTCTCCTATCCAAGGACTAACCCAGCCGGACTTTGCTTAGCTTCGGAGATCTGATGGGATCGGACGCCACAGTGATATGGCTGCAGGCATCCTATCTTGTTAATCTCCTTTAATTTGGAGTATTTCCTCAGCTATTCTTTCTTTTTCATACCATTGGGATTTCTGAGGAATATGGTCCAGTTATTCCACAGAGTACGTCTTTTAAAGGCTGAGTTTCTCTGCTGTTCCTTTTAAGTAGAAAAGAGGTGGTTCATTTTTGGTTGGCATGAGTGATGTGGCTTTCACGTGGTGTCACATCAGGAGGTATTTGATCAGTGTGTGGTGATGTTAATGGTGATCTACCTGGCTAAGTAAGATGTTCTCCATTATACATTATTTTACCTTTCATGACTGATGAATAATCTGTAGAGAGAGAATTTGAGACTGTGCAAAGATCTCCTTTCCCATCAAAATTCCCTTTGCTAGTTTATTGATCTTTTTAGCTGTGGTCAATTTTACTGTGATCATTCCAAAATGTTAATTTTCTAACTCCATTTTTTTTTTCTACTAGCCTTCTCTTTCTACCAGCCATCATTTTTACCATTAAGGAGCAGCTTTTCCTACTTCCTTATGTATGTGTTATCAGTTTGGCTTTGTGAATTCACGTTTCATTCCATTATAATTCATTAATCTTCTCCCCCCTGCCCTTACCCCTTATCTATCTCCATCTCTATCTCTCCTCTCCTTCCCTTTTCCTCTCCCTCTTGCTCTCATGTTGAAATTGTCCCAGATTTGGCCAGTAAAATCTCCCTGGAGCTGGCTTCAATGTCATTTGCGCAAATCCTCGTCACCGTCTTGCGCAATTCCTTACTTCCTGGCGCACGCATGCGCACAAATCGTAGGCGCTTCTGTATCTCCCCAGCCACAGCCCCGGACTCAGTTTTTCTCCAGGAAGCCTCCTTTCCCTACTTTGGCTGACTGATTTTTAAAGCTGACGTCATATCCTTCTAACACTTCTGGTTTCAGTAAGAAACAGAATCCAGAACTAGAAAGTTTTACCAGCATAGAAGTATTTTGTGCCGATTTTTAGAACTATTTTTCCAGGATTAGCAAGAATGCGAAAAATGAATCCATAACACTAAATGTACTAAATTATCTATTAAAGCACTATTTTAATTATCATATAAAATTAACCTATTAAACTAATCAACTCAATTAAAAACTAGTTAGGTGATGATAATCATGATTCCCCTTTACAGTGCAAATGAAGATACATTGTATCTGGCAGTTCTTTAAGAAATTCAAAATGTCTCCGCTTAAACATACTATGAGCCTACCACAGTGGTTGCCTGCAGTGGTAGCCCTGTGGCATGCGATCCCGTCAGATCTCGGAAGCTAAGCAGGGTCGGGCCTGGTTAGTACTTGGATGGGAGACCGCCTGGGAACACCAGAAGCTGTAGGCTTGGGAGAAGGACCTGGCAACCCCCTCCCAAAAATCAATCTGCCATTGAAAACCCTATGAACAGCAGAGAAGCACTGACAATAGTGTTTCCCCTGTCGTACAAGAGGGTCGCTATGAGTCGGATACCGACTCGATGGCACGTAACAACAACAACCACAGTGGCACATGCTTTTAATCCAATCTACTGGAGGAGGAAGCAGGAGAGGCCCAAGTTTGAAGGTAAAGGCAGCCTGTGTAACTTATCCAGACCCTATCTCAAAATGCTGTTGTTGTTGTTGTTGTTGTGAGGTGCCATCAAGTCAGGCCCAAGTCATAGAGACCCAATGTACAAGAGAATGAAACACTGTCACTGTGCCATGCCCAGCAGTACGTCAGTGCCAGGCCGTCTCCCAGCGTGTTCCTTAATGAAATGCACCCGTGCCTTCCCTAACTCAATAGCATGCAGTCAACTTGTACCATAAGTAACATTTCTTTTAAAATTCAACACTTTTTAAAAAGTGCCAGGTAAAAAAGCAAAGAATACAGATGAAAGAGAAGAATATCGCGAAGGCAGGCTGGAGTTCAAGTCACCTTTGCCAAAGAAAGGCCGGCCCGCCCAGGCCTTCCCGCCCGCCCTCCGGGAGCCTTTCCTTGTGAAACCAGCTTGTGGGGCACTTTCTTCTGCAGCCGCGAGGCAATTAAGTATCTAAGAACGGACGACCCTGCAATTACTTCACAGGTGTTAAAACCAGCACCGGAGTTGCAACTCACCGTATGTCGTAATTAAATGCAGGAACTCACACTTTTGCATGGCCATAAAAGCTCAGTATGGGAGGGAGGCCGCATCTGCAGTTGCAGGCGACCTGGCAGGGGTGGGTGGAAGGCACACGGCTCCCCACACCGACCCGTCCTCCTTGGATCCCTCGGTTCCTGTCCGATTGCCCAGACTTCTCGCTACCACATTCGTAACAGTGAGGAAGAAATGGAGATCAAAAGAGACGGCAGGGCAACCCGGAGCCCAGGAGCATGACTAGACTGGAGTGTTCAGGACCTGCTGTGTTTCTTTCAAGTAGTGAAATAAGCGAACATAAAAGAGAAGGCCGGGTTAAAAGATGGAAAAGGAGGCTGGCCAGAGGCAGCAATGACACCAGCCAGGAGGGATGGAGGCTGGCTGGGCCTGACCTGCTGAGGGTTGCTCATTTAGAGGGAGGCCCCCCATCTGGGGAACTCCCCCAGGGTAGGGGGGCTGCAGCACAGGACGGTGAAAACGGTGAAAACGTCCTGGCGTGTGGACACACTGCCTGGACAGAGGGCCCCCTGGGAACTGGACGGAGTGGGGCCGGCCCCTGTCATTGTTATCCACAGGAAGGGAAGACTCGGCTCAGCTGGAAGCTGCAGGGCCCCTGGGAGCCGGACAGAGTGGGACTGCCCCTGTCATTGTTAGTCACTTGTTAGTCACCTGGAGGGAAGGAAGACTCCGCTCAGCTGGAAGCTGCAGCTCCTGAGCCCGGTTACCTGAGGGACCTGCCCCCAAGAGCAGCGTGGTGCTGGGCAGAGAGTGGACAGGTGCCACTGGCATTTCGGGAAAGCGGAGGAAGAATTAGCCCAGAGGAAAAGGGAAGCCAAGCCACCAAGTCAGCTCCCTCCTCCCCACCTGACTGCCAGACGACCAGAGCCACAAGGCTCTCTGCCTTCCGCATTCCTAGGGGGTCGCTCAGGGGCCCTGAGGGGAGGCCGAGAGTGACTCAGGGTGGTCAGGAGATCAGCCCAGCACCGGAGCCAGGCGACGCCTCTGTCCCCTCCACAGTCCGCTGGGCCCAGAGTTCTGTGGGACACACAGGACTCCCTGAGCCCTGAATTTGCCCTTGGAGTCATGGCCTAAGTGGCTAAACTCCAGCAGCTTCCACTGACTGACCTGAGCTCCTGAGGGAGGAGGCCAGGGAGGCATGGTCCTTTCACTGAGCCCATGGAGAGTGTTTTGGTAGCCTGCTGTCTGTCCCTGCTACTGATGACTTCCCGTGGATCCTTGCTAAGGCGGGCCAGTGCCTCTATTTCTTACACCCCGTAATTCATTTATAAAATAAAGCACTACCTCCCCCACAGTCTTCCCCTTCTCATTATCTGCCATCCCCTACTCCAGTGCCTCCGTCTTCCACTATGTGAAAAAGAAAGAAGTGAACGAGAGGTAAAAAGGATTCCTTCCATCAAATAACTTGCAGATTGTTATGGGACGAAGGCTGTCGCACTCCATTTCCTATATTTTTATAGCTGCGATGTCATCATCACCGGTGTTCAGAATGTATGCATGCGCCACTGCAAATTCAGCATCCTGAAGGGCTGCATTATCTTCATTATAGGTGTATTGGGAGCATTTTATTGCACTCAAATTTTCGACAATCCATGTGTGACGTGTTCAACAGAAGGGATGATAAAGCAGAGAGAAACACTCTTCAAGAAAGCCTCCGGAATCCATTACTGGAGGAACAGGGGAGGACAGTCGTGGTCCTGCATTCCTTGGGAAGGTTGGTTTCACACACGGGATGAGCTCAGAGCAGCTCTCCTGAACATCTCTGTGCGGGCGCCATGAACAGCAAGGCCAGAACTCCCCTTCTGCTTTTGAGTCTTTTTGTGAAAGGAAACGGGAGACAAATCAGTTTAAAAATACCATTTGAAAGATCAAAACTGTTCTCACTCATATGTAGGAACTGAATCAAAATTATAAGACGGAAGAAATCGCCGGGCACGGTGGCACATGCCTATAATCCCAGCAGCTCGGGAGGGGGAGGCTGGAGGATCGCAAGTTCAAGACCAGAGGCAGTCTGTGTAACTTAGCAAAGTAAAAAACTGGGCTGGGGGTGCAGCTCAGTGGTCCAGCACTTGCAAAGCATGCTGGTGTGAGGCCCTGGGTTGAACCCCCAGTAATGCAAAAAAAAAAAAAAAAAAAAAAAAAAAAAAAAAAAAAAAAAAAAAGAAGGAAGAAGTCCTATGCAGAGGTCGGAGCATAATTAAAAAAAAAAAAGAAAGAAAAGAAGCTAAGAACGGTATTATTATAGATGGACTAGAAAATGCATGTAATAGTTCTGGCAATGTAAAAAGAAAGTTCACTGCAGGAAAAGTTTCGATCTTAAACAGAATTGGAACCCAAGGATATATAGAAAAATATCACCATCAAAAGACAAGCAAATGGAAGAGAAGTCTTTGGTGGGGGGTGGGATGGGGAAGGAAGTGCACAAGAGGGTGAGGGGGAACCTATCCGTGTAATGTACAACAAAATGCATATATGGAAATGTCACAATGAAAAGCACGTCAGAATGAATCACATTAAGGTGTACATTAAAAATTTCCAATAAAAAGAAAGAAAGATCAAAACTGTCTATAATTATGCACTGCAGTTTCTCCTGGCATTGGCTTCTTTTGTGCACATCCCTGTGACACATGGCTAGGTTGAGAAGTCAACGTGGGCATTTGAGAACAGACGAGTAAACTGAGGACTCACCGGATACTCTTCCCAAGAGAAAGGGACAAACAGTAAACTTGGTGACCACCTGGTGTAGATGATAAATGAAAACCGGGTTTAATTATAAACATAGTGGTTGGTACTTGTCAGAAAGTAATGAAAATTTAATGTTAAGCCTCTTGCACAAAGTTATAGACCTGCTGTTTCCTCACCTACTCTGGGCTACCAGATACATTAAAAGTTTTAAAGAAATTCCAAACCAATAAATAATCACAAAATTAGTGCAATAATGGCTTGTGCGGCTTTTGCCTCCGGTCTGAATCTTGTGTATTTACCAGCTTAATGCCAAAAAGCATTTGAGATGTTCTGGGAGTCCACACATAAAGAAGTGCAACTTTTTAGCTAGTTCAAGCAAGTGTATCTGACGGGGGTGAAACTTAGACTGTTAGAGGCAAGTATTTCTGTGTTGTTGGAAAGCGAAAGGTAAGATTTTCCCTTCCCATAATTTACTGTTGTTACAAAAATCATAATGTGATGTTTAAAATTTGACACTAGAATCTAAAGGAATGGTTATGAATACTAGTTGATGAGACTCAGTTCACACCTCACGCTCGCATTGCCCGGGAAAGTCCTCACACATTTTCAGAGCAATGTTCTCATTCAACCAATGACTGGCCACAGAGGTCCTCCGAGCAGACTTTTCACACCTTGCTGGGACTGTTGGGGAATCTCAGTCACCTTTGAAGTGAGAGGCCTGTGTGAATAAGCAGACTCACTGAGGATGGCCCTGCCTGTCTTCACAGCAAGCAGGAGTAATGAGGGTTGACACCACTTGTGTAGACAGCAAGTTTGTGCTAGAAGCTTGGAGCCATACAAGTGAGGTCTTGGCTCCCTCTGTTACCTCTGTTTCTCTTCTATGGAGGAGAAAATCTAGACTTTAATACGAGCCTAGAAGTAATTGAAAACCAAATCCAGTCCTAAAGAGGAATAGACTCAAACTATTTTTCTACTTAATAATTCAAAAAACAAGAATTTATAAACACTATTTAGTATGGATGTAGCCCTGTGGCATTCAATCCTGTAAGATCTCGGAAGCTAAGCAGGATCAGGCCTGGTTAGTACCTGGATGGGAGACCATCTGGGAACACCAGAAGCTGTAGGCTCGGGAGAAGGACCTGGCAACCCCCTCCCAAAAATCAATCTGCCATTGAAAACCCTATGAACAGCAGAGAAGCACTGACAATAGTGTTTCCCCTGTTCGGATACTGACTCGATGGCACTTAACAGCAACAACAATTAGTATGGATATGAATATATTATAAATAAGCTATTGTGAAATGTTCCTATCTACAAATAAAAATTCCAACTTTTAAAAACCAAATACTTTTTTAGAAGCTTTCAAAAATGAGTTTTTAGAAACTACATGTGGCTTAAAACTAGCCAAATTCCATTTTGAACTTTTGATGGACTTCATTTTGCCTCACTTCTACTGAAATCTGATTTTCAAATAACCAAATGAATGAAGATACCTCTCAAATATTTGTCCTAAAAGTAGCCAGTTGGAATTATGACATTACATGCCAGGCACTATTTTCATTTAAAAAGATATAAAGTATCTTTGCACAGTACCTTTTCAAAATAACTCTACCAAAGAAACTGAACCTTGAATGAAAACAGGGTGAAGTGAAGTTAAATGTAAGATACACTAAGTATATATCTGCTTCAGTTTGGATAAATGGGCCCCCAGGGCCCACGAGTCACAGGATTGGGCCTCGGGCCTGTGCGCTGTTGGGAAACTTTTTCCACTGCTGACTGGAATCCTGAAGAACCGGAACGCAGCGGAAGGTCTCCGGTCACTGGAGGCGGCCCTTCCTCTTTGGTTTGCTTCCTATACATTGGTGAGGCCAGATCTTCCTTTTATGCTTTAATCAGGACATCACAATACATTGCAAAAACAGGAGAACCTAAATGTCTCTTATTAATCAAGACATTAAAGAGATTCACAAGATATAAAACAATGCCATTCTTCTCATTAATGATATTGTTTTAGAAATAAATGTTGGTTCATTAGATGTATATGTTTTAATATTAAATGACTCATTGATTTTAAATGAGTTAAATATTTCAAAAATATTTTTCTTGTTTTCTAGTAGGTAACAACAACAACAAACACTAATTTGTTGTTGTTGGTGGTGGTGCCGTCGAGTCGGTATCCGATTCATAGCGACCCTCATAGGGTTTTCAATGGCGGACTGTTTTGGGATTGCCTTGGGAGTAGATTGCCAGGCCCTTCTCCCATTTATGCGGTGCTGGGAATTGAACTCTGGGACCTCAGAGACTGTAGCGCAGCGCTCTACCAACTGAGCTAAATCCCAGCAGGCAAACACTAATAGATAAAACTAAAAAACCAAAAAGTTCTCATGTTAATATTTAAGAGCAAAAACAAAAGTGCTCTGAAACCAAAATGCTGGAGAACCAACACGTTAGATGGCTAGACTATGATTTGTATTCAATTCTTTACTTTCCATGTTACTAGTTTGGGAACACTAACATTACAGTTGCATGGGGATTCTAGTCTTAATTACAAAAGTCAGCTCTTCCATAATAAATTTCCAAGAGAACTTTGACCATCACAGTCATTAGAATTTTTTTAAATGAGAAAGAGTCCTCCATATGTTACAATTCTCATGATCCTTTAGCCCACTGAAGACAATGCTAGGGAGAAACTTTTAAAGACTTTTGTAAGATTCTACTGCTGAGTTCAATAGAAATTACTAAAAGTTATTTCCATATCGGCTTCTTGAAAGAAATAGACTTTAAGGAATTTCTAAATTTCATGTTCTATGGGAAAATTTAACCAAAATTTAAAACTTAGTTCCTGGTATTTCTACCAAACTCTTTTGCTTGATATTCTAGGAAGAAAATGTCCACTGTCTCCTCTATCATTAACTTCTCTGAGGCATCGCTGTAGGTAGAGCTCAACCATAGGGGAGAAGTTCAACCCCCAAGGTTGGAAAGCTTCATAGCTTAGACATCTTTGGCTTCCTAAGCCACAGAGTCTTCACTCACTGGCTGGGTATGCATAGGCAAGAGTCCCAACTTCCCTCAACTCGGTCTCCTCACATGTAAAATGGTACCAACATTCAAGGAACGTGCTTAGAAGAGTAGTTGGCATAGAGAACCATGCAGTAAGTGTTAGCTCTTATTTTTATAACAAGTTCTTTGGCCACTGTCACCTGCTGTAGTCCCAGCTATGCAAGAGCGGAAGCTGAGGAGGATCATTCTGAGCCCAGGATTTCGAGGCCAGCCTGGGCAGCACACTGAGGCTCTGTCTCAAAAAAATTAATGAATGAATTAATTAGGGAAAACTCAAATTGCAACGATGCACCCAGTATCATTGACTGGTACAGGTTATCTGTGAACATGACATAGAATATTTGAAAAATGTATAAGGACAGATTGTGTGGCCTTTTTGACAGAACAAAAAACCCAGACACTCACATGTAATAAGAAGTTTGCCCATGTCTAATCAATAGTTGAAAAAACTTTTTTAAAAATTCTGAGTTTAGGGATAGGGGTATAACTCAGCCTAGCATGTGCAGAGGCCCAAGTTCAATCCCCAGGACCAAATACAAAAACAAACAAACAACAACAACAACAACAACAACAAAAAACAATTCAAGAGTGGAGAATGTTTTCTTTTTTAGGTAGATTAATATTACTATTATTCCAGTATATTTTAATTTCTGTACTTTTATGTCTAATGAATCACAAGTAAACTGCTGAGTTGGGAGTCAAATTACTATAAGGCTGATACCCTAAGGGTATCAATACACACAATTTTATTCTCTTGTATGTTTATCTGTAGCAAATACATTGTATTAGTTATTTTCAGTCTATAAAAATTAATACAGATTCATGTCTCAAAATTTTGTCTATTATCATAATTATATTCTCTACCTTGCTATGTTTTCACTGTTTCTTTTGCAAATAACCTCAATTTATCAACACTAAAGAAAACCACACACACAAAAATCTTATTTCTAGGCAGTATTCTTACAATTATAAATCTGAAAATATAAAATGAACCTTATGTATCATAGGAATGTGAGATGCTGCTATTAGAGATTATGTTCATTTTAATAGACAAAAAATAACATAAAAGGCAATTATAAAGCTTAGTATAAACTATTTTTCTCTCAAGCCAGGCGCAATGGCACCTGCCTGGAATCCCAAAGACTCGGGAAGTGGAAGCAGGAGGATCATGAGTTCAAGGCCAGAGGCCTCCTGAATAATTTAGCGAGACTCTGACTACAAATAAAAAATAAAAAATGGGCTGGGGCGAGGCTCAGTGGTAGAGCACTTGCAAAGTATGTGAGAGGCCTTGGGTTACACCCCAAGTACTACAAAAGGAGGGAAGGAAGGAAGGAAGGAAGGAAGGAAGGAAGGAAGGAAGGAAGGAAGAAAGGAAGGAAGGAAGGAAGGAAGGAAGGAGAAAGAAAGTTCTCGTGTAAGCAAATACGTCAGTATTAAATTTGATCCAATCTTGTCCTTGCTGCATTTTGGAATTTAATGTAGAAGCATGCTTTAAAAAGTTAATATGTCTTTTACCTCCTTTATCTTGTACTATAGAAATGATAAGCTGGTTCTCAGCAGAGATTGATATATTGCTTTCTCATGTTCCCTTCCCAAGGGCAATACTTTAGATGTGTGTACTGTGCTCTATCACCTGCAATAAATGGTTGGCAGTTGTTTAGCTCAGTGATGAACTGGTTCACGTGATCCTCTTCATAGGTACATAACTTCTCCTTTTCCAGAATGATGCATGTTTGGAATAACCAAGTATTATGCTTTTGATTTTTGATTTATCCATTCACTTATCCGCAGATGGCCAGCTTAGGCCATGTTCTTCTAGCAGTGGCTTGAGAATTGAGAAGAGTCACTCATCTGGCAATTATAAATTCTACTCATTTGTAAGACAGTGACAGAAAATAATCTTGGAAAATTGACCTCAGCTAATGTATTCACTGGGCTGGGATTTAGCTCACTTGGTAGAGCGCTGCGCTGCAGTCTCTGAGGTCCCGAGTTCAATTCCCAACACCACAAAAATGGGAGAAGGACCTGGCAACCCACTCCCAAGGCAATCCCGAAACAGTCAGCCATTGAAAACCCTATGATGGCCTCTATGAGTTGGATACTGACTCGACGGCACCTAACAACAACAACAACAACAATGTATCCACTGAAAGAGAATTGCTTTTTTCTCTCCCCTCAGCTCAAGTTATTGCCTTTATTACAGAGAGGCCGTAAACATCCAGGCTGCCCTTAAAGAAAGCAGTTAGAGTGGACAATTCATCCATTCATGGTACTGTTGTTGTTGTCGTTGCTGTTGTTGTTGTTAGGTGCCTTCGAATCAAATCCAAGTCATAACGACCCCTATGTACAACAGAATGAAACACTCCTGGACACTGTGCCATGCCCAGCACTATGGTCAGTGCTTCTCTGCTATTCATCCGATTTTCAGCAGCTGATTGTCTTTTGCGAGTGGGTTGCAGGGTCGTCTCCCAAGCCTACAGCTCCTGGTGTTCCCAGGTGGTCTTCCATCCAAGGACTAACCAGGCCCAACCCTGCTTAGCTTCCTAGCTCTGACGGGATCAGACACCAGGGTGGCACAGCTGCAGGCCTGATGGCCCCGGGAAGGACTAATTCTGTGCCCTTCTCTGGCTAGCGTAGAAGCCTCACTACTGTGGCTTCCAGTTTTAGCGACTCAATCCCTCACCTGGGCTAATTTAACAACTTCCTAACTCCTCTTCCTGCTTTTTATGTGACCTCCTCAGACCCACTCTCCACACAGTGAAGTACATTTGAGCGTCTTGTCCCTAACTGAAAGTTTTCCCAGCCTGGTGCCATGCGGCATGCCTGTCATCTCAGTAACTTGGGAGGCTGAAGCAAGAGAATCGCAAGTTTGAGGCCAGAGGCAGCCTGCACAATGCAAGATCCTGTTTCAAAAAAAAAAAAAGTTAAAAAGATACTGGGAATGCAGCTTACTGCTAGACTAGCATGCACGAGGCCCTCCTTCAAATTCTAGCACTGAAAAAAAAAAAGCTTTCCCAAGTTCCCGGTGCCACAGGACCTTGTTACATGCTCCTCCCTGGAGAGAAAGCCAAGCTTGATTTTTCCCTAACAAAGGCGCACATACACACACAGGTCAGGTGCCCTCCTTTATAGTTCCATCCACTTCTGTCACAGCACATACGGCTGCTCCCAGAGTGTCAGAGAAGAAAAGAGCAATAGAAAGTTAAGATTAAGATTATGCATGATTGTAGCCAGGCACCATGGTGCACACCTGTAATCCCAGCAAATTGGGAGGCAGAGGCAAGACAATTGGGAGTTTGAGGCCAGGGCTAACCTGTGCTACCTAGCTAGACTCTGTCTCAAAATAAGAAGTAAAAAGGGGCTACGGGTACAGATCAGTAGTAGAGCACTTGCAAAGCATGTGTGAGGTCCTGAATTCTACCTCTAATACTACAGAGGGAAAAAGGTTATTCACGATTGTTGTAATATTTCATACTGCTTAAGAGCATAGACCCTAGAACTAGAGCATTTGAGCTCATAGCTGCCCCTTGGCGTTTGTATGGGATTAGACAAGTCATTTAACCTTTCTGTCTTCAGTTTCTTCATCTGAAAAACAAATATAACTGTGTTCCTAGACCTCATGGATTTGTGATGGTAAAGCAACTTAATAAATGTGAAAGATTTAGGAGAGTGCCTGGCACATAACAAACAGTATGTATGTGTTAGTGATTATTTTACATTACTGCAATTGTGTCCATTTCCAATTTGTATCTGTGTTTTAACTGGGTCATGATGAAATTTCAGCGAATTCAAAGTCTTCTATGCTTCGAACATGAATCAGAATTTGGAATCCTTCTTCCACTATCACGTGGGATCGCTACATAGGAAAAGCAACAAGGCAAGTATTTAAAATGAAATCCTAATTCTAAGCCATATTTTTTCCCTTTCTTCTCCTAAACATTCTTGTCTTGGTTTTCTAGGGATTTCACAACAAAGTATCACAGACTGGATGGCTGAAAGAACAGAAATTTATTTTCTTACAATTCTGGAGGCTGGTCAGCTGTGTTAGTTCCTCAGCGACCCCTCTCCTTGGCTTGTAGATGGCCGTCTTGTGTGTTTATGTGGGCTCCCCTCCATATGTCTCTGTGCTTCTTATAAGGACATCAAATTGGATTAGAGCCCACCCTAATAACCTCATTTTAATAATGACTTCCTTAAAGACTGTCTCCAAATACAGTCACATTCTGTGGTACTGGGAATTATGACTTTAAGGTATGAGTTTGGTGTTGGGGACATAATTCAGTCCTTAAAAATGTCACATCGCTTATTTCTAAGTGCTTTTCTGTACAGCTGGGATAAATTATTGATATCTAAATATATGATCTCTGTCGTAGTCCAATGAATTAAAAATCTGGGGAAAACACATTCACATTCCATGTGAAAAAAAGACTTCCTCAAATGAAATATAACAGAATCCCAAGTCACAGCTTAACTATAGTGATGAAAAAATGTATCAGGCAGGCATGGTGGTGCATGCCTGTAGTTCCAGCTACTTGGGAGGATTGTGCGTTCCAAGCTAGCATGGCAACTTAGGGAGACTATGTCCAAAAAAACAAAGAAAGAAATGAGTATCATAGATTAGCAAACTCCTTATAGTTGTCTCTCTATTTCTATTTCAGACAGTAATAGTATTTTTAAAAAGTATAGTTCATTTGTAATCTGTCAGTGAAGATACGATCAAGTGTCACCTTACCCCAAGAAAAACTTTCAGAAATGAAGCTGTTAAATAATTTTTTTAAAAGCTGAGTGAAAACACAGTAACTCGATGGCGCACACCTGTAATTGCAGCGGCTGGGAGGGGGAGGCGGAGGCAGGAGGATCGCAAGTTCAAGACCAGAGTCAGTCTGCATAATTTAGTGAGATCCTGTCTCAAAAAGTAAAAAAAAAAGAAGAAAAAGAAAAATGGCAGGGGGCGCAGCTCAGTGGTCCAGTACTTGCAGAGCATGCAGGTGGGAGGCTCTGGGTTCAATCCCCAGTACCAGAAAAAAAAAAAAAAGAAAAAAAGAAAAAAGAAAACACGGTAACTTAAAATAAATAAAACTTGAAAATTCAACACATGAACTTCAAAGTACTAAGGACACTCATTCAATTTTAAAATTTAATTTTGTTTCATAAATCTTTTGGTATTTTTTAAAAAGTTAAAATCATTACTTTATATGCTCTAAATCCACTTTTTTATCTTGCTATAAGCATCTACCTACTAACTTACACGTGGGTTGGTTGATCCTTGAATCTATACCTATACCAGTGCAGACCTGGGAACAATAAAACATAAATTATCAAAAGAATGTTAAGGGTTACAGATTTGAGTCCTAGATTCTAGCCATATTTATTCATTTACTACTTAAAATAACAAAATGATGAGACTCTTTGAAGTACAAAAACTGGATTGAGGTGGGAATTACAAACTTTAGAGCAGAGTTTGTTGTGTTGTTGTTAGGTGCCCTCGAGTCGGTATCCGACTCATAGTGACCCTTATAGGGTTTTCAATGGCTGACTGTTTCGGGATTGCCTTGGGAGTGGATTGCCAGGTCCTTCTCCCATTTTTGCGGTGCTGGGAACTGAACTTGGGACCTCAGACACTGCAGCACAGCGCTCTACCCACTGAGCTAAATCCCAGCCCCAGAGCAGAGGAGAAGGACATCATGTTTGGAAGAGTGGCAGGTCAACGCAAAAGAGGAAAACCCTTCACCAGATGGATTGACACAGTGTCTGCAACAATGGGCTTAAACATAAATAAGATTGTTTGCCTGGCACAGAATCGGCAAGTGTTTCGATCTGCTGTACATAGGGTCGCTATGAGTCGGACTCGACTCGACGGCACCTAACAACAACAACAACATTTAGGAGCTAGGCTCAAATAAGTTATATAGGAAATCACTTTAAAATAAAAAACCAGGTGTACAACTTCCTACCCTTCTCATATGTTATTTTTCCCCTAGTGTTAAAGATCATCTCTTCTACATTTTCTTCCTTTGTGATTAATATGATATAAATAGTAAATCTGATTTTTCTGAATCCCCGACTCTCTATCACTACAAAAACATTTAAAGAGAAAATTCTATAATATCTAAAGTACAAGTGACTTTGATAGGAAGCAAGGCCCTAAGAGTTTTTGAGTGAAATTTTCAAGAATATTTGAGTGAAATTTTCAAATGCTATAGAAGTTACAATGTATTGCTTAATCTGTTTGCAACAAAAGCCAAAGAGATGAATCTTGAAGTGCCAGCCCTGGGCTGCTCACCATCAAATGCCTTCTTTAATGCTTCTTTAATGAAATGAAATCGTTATGATAATGAAAATAAAGAGAAAGGTCAAGTCAGTGAGGGTAAGCCACTTAACCTTATATCTTATTGCATGTAACAGGACAGAATAAGAAACCAATCTTCATAAATTGAATTTGTTTCATATTCCTAATGCTTATGAATAAGTCATCTTTGGTAATTAAATAATGTGTGCTGCTTTTCTGAAAGGCCTCCTATGCATGGTTAGGGTGATTTGTGTTTTCCAGATTTGATATGCATCTGCTGGGGAACTCCCTGTGGAGTCAAAGTGGCGTGCTCTATCCCTGGACACTTAATGAATCTATCCGAGTATTTGAGAAAAATAAGAGGAAGAAAAGCTAATACAAACTGGAGTCGTAAAACAGAGAAAGATAACTGTCTCAACTGCCCAAACTAGCCAGGAATTATATTCTTATTTCTCACAGAAGAAAGCAAAAGGAGGGGTTAAACAGTTATAACCCCTCCCCACAACAGTCCACTTTCCAGAAGTCTAATTTAAATGTTGTACATTGTAAGAGTCAATATGTGGACCTAACATCCTCCTGACTACAATAAAAACGTCCATTTCTTTCACTCTTGCTCCAGGTAATTTTTTCTGCATCCCTAATACAATTCCCCTCAAATTCTAAAATAGATGTGAAAGGAGTGAATTCAAAACTAAGAATAACATTTCCCTCTATGTTTAAACAGCATGCTTAAGGCACTTTTAAAAATCCTATGAAGTCAGGTGTGGTGGTGCAGGCCTGTCATGGCGCACATGGGAGGCTAAAGCAGGAAGACTGGGGGTTTCAAGCCAGCCTGGGCTACACGGCAGCACTCTGTCCCAAAACAAACCAACAAAATAAGAAAAAAATAAAGAAAGATCATCTTCATCTTTTGTGATTTGGCTGATTTGAGGATTTTCTGTTATTCAAGGATCTTATTTATTCATTCATTCATTCATTTATTTATCTATCTATCTATTTATTTATTAGTTGGACTGGGGATTGAACCCAGGACCTTGTGCTTGCATGCTTTGCCTGTGTTGGATCACTGAGCTGCACCCCAGCCCTTTTTTTTTTTTTTTTACCTTTTTTTGATACAGGGTCTCCCTAAATTACGCAGATTGCCTCTGGCCTCGAATTTGAGACCCTCCTGCCTCTGCCTCCCAAGTCGCTGGGATTACAGGCATGTGCCACCGCACCCGGCAAACGCAAGGCTCATTCTTTATTCAGCCAAAGCGAAATGAGGACAGTTCAAGTCTATTTGGGGTAACTAAAATAAATGAAAAGAAAAGGTAAGCATTCATTTTCTCCATATAAAACTTATTCTCCTTCCTTTTGTTTTCGGTGCAGTAGAACACTTCAAGTTAAAAAGTAACTTTCGTTGAGGCTTTAAGTTCTATCAAAGCTGCGAATCAGCTGTTTTTCTGTAGAATCTCCCACAAGCGACTGGGCTCACGCTAGGATACACTACAAAGAACAATCCCAAGGACGTTTATTCTGGCTCTATTTCTCTTTTCCTTTCAAGAGAGTCCATCGGATTGCAAGTGAATGAGAACTAGAAGGGCATCACAAAATGGCTTTGTGTAGACTCTGCTTTGTAAAGAAAAGACCCACTTCCCAAATGTTCATAATGCAATTGCTCTTGGTCAATATGCAATTTAGGATATACTGATATATTGCAACCTTCACTGAAGAATCATATTTTAGATGATTTTAGGTAAGATTTCACTCTGCAAATTCAATCTCAAGAACTAGGCATTATTCCCATTAAAAATATTTTCTTCAGATATATTTTAGAGCTATTAAAAACTATTTTCATGCAAAACTAAGAAAATATATTCAGTTGTACTTCCAAGAATATGAGCCTACAACATTCATCTCACAATCTTATTTCAAATTCTACCATTTGCACAACACTCTTTTGCACAACATTCTTTTAAAATAATCTGAAATTGACACTAATCATTTAAAAATCTGAAGTATTTGAGTAGATTGCATTTGTATAATTAGTATTTTATGGGCTGCTTTGTTACTCCTTTAAATCTGAACTATACCTGACTGTTGCTATGCTCTAATTAAAAACCCTGCATATTACAGTCCTCTTCAAAAAAATAAAAGTCTCAGACATATTCACAATCATCTACCCAAAGTATTTAATTAAAAATAAATCCCTGGACTCTAGTTATGGAAGCTAATGATGGTTCTGGACCCCACATACCATTTTTAGAGAGTTTGTGTTTGCAATGTGTACAAACAGCTTGATGGCACTGAAATCATTATTGCAAGCTAACAGTGCTTCCAGGCTAGGATTTAGCTCAGTTGGTAGAGCGCCACTCTACAGTCTCTGAGGTCCTGAGTTCAATAGCCAGCACCGCAAAAATGGGAGAAGGCCGTGGCAACCCACTCCTGAGGAACTTCTGCAACAATCAGCCATTGAAAACCCTTTAAGGGTCGCTATGAGTTATGCACGACAACAGCAACAGTGATTCCGTTTCATCAGTCATACAGGGAAAGCATTATGTAGAAAAAAAAAAAGCCTTGCTAACAAATGCAAAAAGGAGTCTCTATGAAGTGAAGCAACTTTAAGCATGGAGCAGAACAAGGCCATCTTGCCTAGATGAATATGTGACAAGCATTATTTTTCTTCAATGAGGATGGTGACAACAAACAAATAAATGGAGGAATAAAAAGGAAAACAACTCAAATCAACACGTCCAAAGGGGAGTAAAGCAAATGTAATCTGCTGAGTAACGTCCACACTGCCAAGTTCCACTTCCCCTCCTTTGCAGCCACATAAGAATTGGTGATCATTTTGTATTTGCAAAGCGGATCTAACTTCTGGGAATATTCTAGGTATACTTTGAACCAACGTTATTTGAATAAAAGTTATTTGAGAATGGAGGAAATTTTCCTGGAAAGATATTTGACAAATGCTTTCCTGAGCAAGTGATTTATCTGCTTTGAAATTGACTTAGAGTTACAATCATATAATTGATTTATAAAGTAATGTGTAGATAAGCTAATCCAGTCAGTATTTTACAGATATTGCAAAATGAATCATGGTGAGATTTTATACAAAGCTCTGTTCATTGAGATAGTATGTGACAAATCAGAGTTATATTTTAAAATGGATATGAAAAGCATGTGCAAATCAACAGGAAAATGCAAGAAGTTTCACCAAACAAAGTCTGAATTTCTTTTTCCTCTGCCATTCTGTTCTCACACAGAGCTGTATAAATGAATAAGACAAAGCCTTTTATCCTTAGGAAAACTTGGAAGAGTAAACTGTAGAAATAAACCACTGTGAAAAGATCATTCTTAACATAATAGTTTCACGTGATAAATTAAATTTTAAATGAATTGATTCAGTTAAAGTAACATCTGATTTACTTGTATGCTATTAGTTATTCTCATAATAAAAATTTAGGCAATAAAATTGTGAAGAAATTCCAGTCACTGTAGCCAGGGGAGAGACAGAGACAGCTGTCGTGTTTGCCTTTAATGAGCCACACACTTGGATTAGCATTTTAAAACAATTATGATGATGGTCATCTAATGGTTAAAAAAATACCTTGGTTACCTTTAATGACCAGAATAAAACAACAGAATGGGAAAATCAAAAATACAATAATTATACCAACTACTTGGTATTAGAATGTAATATAACCTACTTATTTTTTCAAGAGTGACTACATGAATCAAGGCCATATCCTTGTAGATAAATATTTAAATTAGGTGGCCATTTTGGAAGCAGCAGTGTGTGGGCCCATGAGAATAAGAACGTGGTCTTTGAAGACAGAGCGGATACATCAGAGACCCAGCTCGGTGTCTTTGTATCTGGACAGGCCTCATAAATTACTTAAATTCTCAGTTTAAAAAGAAATGGAATGTGATCGACATGTAGGATTGTGCTAGGGATCACCCGGGAGTTTATATGTATATATAAAACACCTGGAACATAGTAAACTACTGCAATTGATCATTACCATCGAGAGGTAAAGGTACCTGTCAATCACTCCAAAATACAACAGGAGGCTTTCTGGATGTTAGGAAGGGCGCCACAGAGGAATATCCACAATTTCAATGGCATACAAAACAACTTTTGCTCCAGTGGAAACTGAGAATTTTGTATGACAGGAAGGAATAGAACTTATATGGTTTATTTTTTTAAAGTACATATTCTATTAAGAGGAATTTTGTTCAATCATAAACATTGAAGCAACTAAACTATAAATATTAGAGCACTCAAAATCTTTACAAATTTACCTTCAAGTTAAATTCAGAACCTATACACTAATTAGATTTTGTTTTATAGCATACCATCAAAAGCAAATATTTTCCTGTGGGAATATAATGAGTAGGGTATAGCTCAGGCCATGTAAGGTTACACTACAATAGAAAATAGTTATCTTAAAATGTAACTTTCCTTGATGGAAATCCTAATTACCCTGTCTCGATCATTGCACAATGTATGCATATATCAAATTATCATATATGTGCCATAGTTATGTGTCAATTAAATATATAAAATAAAAAAATCTAAAAGTAAATAAAAATAATGTCCTTTATTATAAAAAATTTAGATTTTATTCTCAAAATTATAATGTGTAACGGAAAGCTCAGTAGTGTGACTGGCTTAAATTATTTTAGGTTAGAAATGATCAAAATTCTATCTTTAACTTTAAAAGAATTATAGTATTTCATTGATACTACAGACAATACCTAACAACAACAACATCTTTGTATAAATTGCCACACGGATATGAACAATACAACTTAAATGGTTTAATTTTACCTGTATAGCTTTTTGGTCTACACTTTAATTATGAGCTGGTTGCAAAACATGCCATCCTTTCCCTGCCTTGCCAAACTTCTTGGGCTCATTTCCCCAAATGCATTTTCACTTAGAGAAAAAGAAAAAAAAAAAAAAAACACATTGAACACTTAAGCTATCACTGAACTATGAAATACTGAGTTGGTATCCAGATTCTTAAAACATAACATTCTATAATTAAATTTATCTGAAAAATCACTCACTGGTATTCATAAAACCGGTACCTCATTTGAGTGACACCAAATTTCTAAGCCCTGACATTCATTTCAAAACGAGAACTAAAGAATACAGGATAGTCAAAACGCATCATTAGGAATTAGACACATTTTCAAACTTCTTAATTTAAAAGAGATGCTAGGTGTGCAACTCTAGTAGCTTCCTTCAGTTATCAGAAAGACCTTCTAAGCTCAGATTCTCCACAATGAAAAAGAATTCATTTGAAGCTATTTTTCCTCATAATCACCGTTTTTCTCCCTACAATGAAAGCCTTGAATTCCAGAGAAGTTATTTAACCTTGAAAAGCTGTCGGCATGTGAATCAAAATAGATGGGGAAGGAACAAGATTTCTAGTTATATACTCAGGTATAGTCTGTGCTATGCATACCCTAGGTAAAGGGAGACCCCTGGCTAGTGAGGTCCATGGCATCTTCCTGGAGCCTGTTGGAATTGCACACTCTCAAACCTACCCCATTAGAACTTGCATTGTGCTGAGATCCCTGGGTGACTTCATGCATATTAAAGTTTGAGCAGCAATGGTAAAACAATCTGATATGCTAATATTAGAAACATCTGATTCTTCTGTCTTAATAATGAAATTAAATTCATTCCATGACAAAGTTACATGACATACTTCAAAGCTAGGAAATCTGGGCTGAAAGGTTCTTCAAAACTATCATTCCCCCTAAACCTCCACCAATAGAAGACATCCATAGGTGGGGAAAAATCTATTAGAGATCCATCTCATCCTTAAACTATCCTCTCTCTCTCTCTCAATCAGCCATCACTTTTCTTTCTTTCTTTTAGAGCCAAAGAAGTCAATTTCAGGAAACAGAGCTAAACGGCATTAGAAAGAAGCATTCTACCAAAATGGGATTATTGCAGACAGAAAAACGCTATTTTAAAAAAGAAGGCATGCCACAGAATGGGAAAAAATCTTCGCATTTTATACATCTGACAAAGGTCTAATTACTAGAATTTATAAAGAACTCAAGAAAAAAAAACCCAAAAACCAAACAACCCAATACACAAATGGGCAAAGGAACTGAGTAGACAGTTCTCAAATGAAGAGGTCCATAAAGCCATGAAACACATGAAAAAGTGCTCAACATCCCTAGCCATTAGGGAAATGCAAATCAAAACAACGCTGAGATTTCACCTTACACCAGTAAGAATGGCCAAGATCAATAAAAC
>VMDO01028734.1:0-23511 GCA_007922755.1 Pedetes capensis
GGGCATATATCATCTATGTTGTTGTTAGGTGCCGTTGAGTCAGTGTCTGACTCATAGTGACTCCATGTACAACAGGTGGAACACTATTGTCAGTGCTTCTCTGCTATTCATAGGGTTTTCAATGGCAGATTGCTTTTTAGGAGTGGGTTGCCAGGTCCTTCTCCCAAGGCTACAGCACCTGGTGTTCTCAGGTAGTCTCCCATCAAAGGACTAACCAGGCCAGACCCTGCTTAGCTTCCAAGATTTTATGGGATCAAATGTCATAGTGGTATGGCTGCAGGCATATCATCAATAAGTTTTCAAAATCAATGCCTTTATAGTTTTTAAATTTATGTTTGTTATTATCTTAAAATTTCTCACACTTTTGAAATGGAATCTATTCATTTTTCTCACAGGGAAATTAAATATACCTAGTTTTAAAAAGTTTTGCCAGATGGTTGCACAAACTTAGTTTCCTCTGAGGTGTATACATGTTCCGAATGTTGATTTTGTTGGCTGTCTCTGTCTGTATTAGATTTCTTGCTCTGTTTTGGAGTTTTGCTTTGCAGGCTTATTTTGAGTAGGAGCCTTTTGTTTTTGTTTTTCTTCTTTCTGTTTCCTTCTGCATCTAGCCCTCCTGCGCAGGGGTCTGTGGTCACATTTGTCCAGCTGCTCCGGACTCCCTGCCCTGAGCCTGCTGTTCTTACGGGGCCACTGTGTCACAGTAGTACTGGGATATTGTGGCCTGCTTCCTGCCTTCCATGAGATGAACTGTCTTTCTATCTTCTTTACTTTCCAGCTTTGCTGCTTATTAAAAATCCTCACCGGCCCCCAGGGGATGGTTAGCCACAGTTTTTACTTTCTTCTATGGGTGGATGTTGGGAGAAGGGGATAGGAGTTGGTCTGTGAAGCTGGCCCCACTTGTAAACTTGGAGCAGAATATTTTATTCGCTTTGCCTTGCTGGACCAAACTGCAGCTGGCCAGCACCTCCTTTCTGGATGGGCATTGGCTGGCCTGTGGCTCCAGTGGACTGTGCATCTCTTCTGCTTCTGGTTGGCAGAGAGATTTCAAGCCTCCTTATGCTTTTGGATTTCTATTCCTGTTTTATCTGGTTTTGCTCCATATTGCATTGGGGAAGATGTGTCTCATCAAGGGGTCTTCGTGGACAGGTGTGACATGGAAATCATTCTGCTTTAACGAGGCTTTCTCTGTGTGTCCCCGTTTGAGGCACCCAGCTAGTAGGCAGGGAGGCAGGTCACTGCACAATCCACAGCCCTCAACCTGGATGGGGTTGATGATGGCAACTGGGCAGCCTGCTGATGCAGCCCGTGTGTGGCAGCTGGGGACCTATTGGGGTTCCTCAGAGGCGGGGGAGTGTGACCTCCAGAGGTCCCTGTGTGGGCTTGACATTCCTGCCAGGGCTTTCCAAGTGCCCTCCTTATCATTTGCTCTCACTCCTTCACTTCTTCCTGTCTTTGCTCTTTATTTTTAACTGTCCTTCCCATGTCCCCCTCTTTGCTCATGTCCCTGCCATTAGCTACCTGGCATCCGCAGGGCCAGTTGAGCCCAGGGTATGTGTTTAAGAACAAGACTGCGTGGTGCTCACAGGGCCCTGGGGGCTGCTGGGTCCGCTGTGCTGGTGTGGGGAGGGCTGTGGAGATATTCAGCCTCCCAGCCTCTCACCCGGCCCCTGCCCCAAGCTTCCTTCTGAGCTGCTGCTGAGAGACAGGGAGCCTGTGAGGAGAGGGCCAGAAGCTTTTGGGGGCCCTCCACACCTTCACTCTCATCAGAGCCAGAGAGCCCCCTATTTGGGAAGTCTGTAATGGATAATGTCTTCCTATTTCAACCCAATACATGGTTTCCTGTCCAAATGTCCTCCTCAGGGAGCAGGTAGGAAGAGACCTCTGCTGCCACTCAGGGGCTTCAAAGCAGCTGCAACTGGTACATTTAGGGAGTGGTAAAAATGCAGAGGCAGGTGAAGCCAGTATAAGATTAAACTGGGATCTAAAGACCCCAGGCCATTTGCACCTACCTGTAGACTTTGAAAAATGATGAACTAAATTTGGGGGGGAAAGTTTAGCACAAAGTAATGGCATCATTACAATGTTCTTTCTAACTTACTGTATAATCCCAAATCTTTTTCTTTTATGAACTAAGGCAACGATCTCAAACCTTTTTGACACCAGGGTCCAGTATTGCAGAAGATAGTTTTTCCACAGATCGGGTAGAGGAGAGAGGATGTTTTGGGAATGATTCAAATGCACTATGTTTATTGTAAGATATTGTTGTAATGTATTTATTGCTGAATTGCCAGCTGCTCCCACTGGCACTGGTCTGTGGCACAGGGATTGGGGACCCCTGAACTAAGGCAAAACAGTACTTCTTGTTGTTGTTAGCTGCCATCAAGCTGGTGTCCGACTCATAGTGACCCTAGGTACAGCAGATGAAACACTACTGTCCGTGCTCTCTGCTATTCATAGGATTTCAGTGGCTGATTGTTTTTTGGGAGTTAATTTACAAAGTTCCCTCATGAACCATTTCCTGGGCTCCTCAGAGGGACCCAGGATGAAGCCTGGGTGCTTGCTGTCATCTTTCTTCTGAAATCAAGAGCACTTAGTTTAGTGACACGTTCTGGGTCCCAGAACGGGAAGGTGTGTGTATCGGGGCCTGTGTTTCCCCCCACACTGCGCCCCCAACAGTCTCTCTGTCAGTGCCTTGCTTTGGACAGGCGGAGAGGAGTTCATGCAGGAGCGCTTGGGGGAGGAACCGAGGTCCACTTCTTTGTCCTGTGAAATCTGGGTTACCAGGTTAGTAGCTCATGAAGGAGCGTATGAATGCAAAGGGTCGGCCTTGGCCTGCCCTGGATCCTGCAGGTCTGTCTGTCCACCTGGGTGCCCTTTGCAGGTTTGCAGGGTGAGCCATATGGAGACTGGACTGTGGGGCAGGGTGGCAGCAGCGAAGGCTCTCCCCAGGCTGCTCGTGTGGTGGGGGCCGCCTCGGAGAAGCTTCTGGAGATGACCTTGTGGGCTTCTGCTCCTTCCTTGAGACCTCCACCTGTGTAGTCCAGAGGGCCAGGTGGGGTAGGAGGGAAAGGAGAATCCGAAAAGGGAAGCCAGAGCATCAGAGGAACTGGGGAAAAGGAACTGCGCTAGACACTTCTGCTTCTTTATTTAGGAGACATCCATTTGGCCGGACACCACAGCACAGGACTGTTGTCCCAGCAACTCAGGAGGCAGAGGCAGGAGGATCATAGGTTCAAGGCCAGAGGCAGCCTGTGTCACTTAGGGAGACCCTATCTCGAGATAAAATAATAAAAAATGGGCTTGGAGTGCAGCCCAGTGGTAGAGTACTTAAGTATGTGCAAGGGCCTGGGTTCAACCCCCTAGTACAGCAAAAAATAAAAATAAAAAAAAATAATAACGGGCATCCATTATCCGCTGTCCACGTGCTGAAGTTGCAGAATGTGACTGAGAAAAAGCCCTTGGCTCCCCAGAGGTGTCCATGAGTCTGGGAGGTGCCACACAGGTAGCCCAGGCCAAGACCAGGATGCAGGAACAGCACTTGCTTTGTGATGGCCAGGGGGCTCATGGGTTGGGTCGGCCCCTTTTCCAGGACCAGCTGGCTGGGAAGGCTGGGCTCTGCCCAGCTGTCGCCCTCAGCGGCAGATTCAGGCAGGAGGGGGAGAAGTCTGGTTCCGAGCCAAAAGCAGTGAGCGAGCCTTCTCAGAATCACACTTCAGCTGTGGCACCACTTCCCCTGTGGTGACCCAAATCTGCTCTCCAGAGGGATTTCTTTCCTCCTTTTCTCTGTTACAGGTAGAAAAAGAATAGGGAAGGAGAGGAAGGGCAGAGAAGGTCATGGCATGGAGCACCAGCTCAGACACAACTGTGTGAAGCAGAAGCCAGTGCCCAGAATGTTCCTGATATTCACGTGGACCACAGGGTTCCTCTGGAAATTAATGCTGATTGGGGTTATAAAAATGATGATAAAGATATCTTTATAGTCAGGCATGGTGACGCATACCTGGGGCTGTGATCCCAGCCAACTCAGGAGGTAGAGGCAGGAGGATCACGAGTTCAAGGCCAGAGCAGCCAGCACAACTTAGCAAGACCCTGTCTCAAGATAAAAAGTGAAAAATGGGCTGGGAGTGCAGCTCAGTGGTAGAGCAGTTGTAAAAGCATGTGTGAGGCCCTTGGTTCACCCCCTAGTACTGAAAAAAAGCAAAAAAGAGAAAAAGAGAGTTATCTATATAGATCTATATAAATGATATTATTTAGGATCTATCTATATATATGGGCTGGGAGTTAGTCCTGTTGGTGGAGTGCTGCTCTGTACTCTCTGAGGCCCTGGGTTCAATTCCTAGCACTGCAAAAATGGAAGAAGGACTTGGCAGCCTACTCCCAAAACAATCCCCAAATAATCAGCCATTGAAAACCCTATGAAGAGCAGAGAAGCCCTGACATAGTGCCAGGCATGGCAGAGTGTCAGGGAGTGTTTCGTTCTGTTGTACATAGGGTTGCTATGAGTGGGACCCCACTTGACAGCACCTAATAACAAATATATGTATATAATGTATCAAAGAGATGTGTGTGTGTGCATATATAAATACATCTTTAAATAATTGAGGTTCTGAGTCAGAGTAATTTCAAGGAGGGCATCACATAAACAACTTTTATTGTATCTGTGCTTGTTCCTTAAAAAAGTCACCAGAGAGGTTATGAATATCTTTGCAACTTTGTATATAATTTTGCTCTTTGTACAATTATTTACTAAATCCAGGAAGGCATTTGAAACCTTCAAATCCCAGGTAATTTGGACACACTGCTGAACCTCATTACGTTCAGTTTGGTTTCTAGGAGGAAAATGAAATAATGGGAACGTCGTTTATTTTTGAGGAATGTCAACCCTGTAAGGAGAATGTACCTTGTGGGTGGGGGCGTTCCAGGCCTGGGTTGGGTCAGGAGAGCTGCTGAGTTCAGGCTTCTGGGGCTGATGGGTGGAAGAGGCCTCTCCACCCCGGGCACCCCGAGCCCCCTGTGCCCGCTCTGCGCACTGTGGACTCGTCAGCTTGCTTGTCATTCCTGAACGCCGGCTGGTCCTCCCTGCAGCAGCAGGCACTGCGCAGTTAATTACTGAGGTGAGGAGGAAATGCGGCCTTCCATGGAAATTATGGAAATGCTATCAGACGCTCAGGATTAATGAGTTTGAACAGGTGCGAGATTAGACGCAGCTGAGAATAACAAGGCTCGGCTGCTTGGCGCTTGTACAGTCAGTGTTTAAGCTGCTAAACCCTACTGAGAAATTCTATTGCTTAGGTGATTTTTCTAGCAAACAGTTTTTAAATTCTTCTTTAAGCATTCTCTTTTCTTGCCTATGTAGCAAATAATTCCACTTATTAGGACTTTCCGCCTCAAGGTCAGGCTCATCATTGGCAGAGGGTTAAATTGCTCACACATAGGTCTCCACGTTGTCAATCTGGAGTATGTTAATTGGCATGGTTAAGAAATGGCCTTGCTGGCTTGAAGTAATTTACAATCTCATGTTTCCAATCAGTCATTTATAAAGGAAGGCTTGCAGAATGTGCTGGAACCTATAAAACCCTCCTCCCCCCTTTTTATTCTGTGCTGAGGGTGGAACCCAGGGCCTGGCATATACTGAGCAAGTGCTTTACCATGAGCTGCTCCCCCAGCCCCAGTCTTGCACCACTTGACAAAAGATAGACATTAATCTCAAAACTTTATTGTGCTTTTTATTTTCTCTGTTGTTGTTGACCTTTGAATTCCTGCTAGTCAGCTATGGAGTGACAGTGTCAGCTTTCAATCATGCGGCTGACTCCAAAGCTGGAGAGTTGGAGACCCTGGGAGGCGGCCTCCTCCCTCACCAGGCCCATCCATGAACAAGTGGTGGGAGCTGGAGGGTGGAGAAACCCCGCTTCTGTACTTGGGTTGTTGTTAGGTGCCGTGGAGTCAGTGTCCGACTCATAGTGTCCCTACATACAACAGGCAAAACACTATTGTCAGTGGTTCTCTGCTATTCATAGGGTTTTCAATGGCAGATTGTTTTTTGGGAGTGGGCTGCCAGGTCCTTCTCCCAAGCCTACAGCACCTGGTGTTCCCAGGCGATGTCCTATCCAAGTTCTAACCAGGCCCAACCCTGCTTAGCTTCTGCGATCTGACTGGATCTGATGCCACAGTGGTATGGCTGCAGACTGTACTTGGGTATACACCATTAATTCCTATAAAAAATATTCATGTCATGTACAAGGTGCCAGGGGCTAATGGGACACAGATTGATGTGAAAGCAGTTCTGCCCCAAAGGACCTTATATTCAGAGTGGGGAGATGAGACCCTGTTACATAAGGAATCCCAACTATTTTATCAGTTTAGTGTTGTCACAGGAATGCCATGTCCTGGTGAGATTGGCCCCGATGGCCAGCATCCCAAGAGCTCCATCAGAGTCCTATCTATGATCATGGGCTGGTTAGCGCCTCAGGTGGCAGCTTCTCCAATAGGAGGCATAAGCTTCTGGGTCTAGGGTTCAAGTTTCCCAAATTCATACCCAAACCAGGATTGATGTGAATATTCATGTGTGCTGAAAAATAACAGCCCCCCACCAAACCAGTTTGAGGGCAGGAGCTGGGGACAGTTTGGTCAAGAACAGATCTGTCCTAAAAGTGTAACCAGAGTGCTCCTTGAAAGCAAGGATGGCTAGACTGCATTTTATGTATTTTGGACATGTAGTTAGGAGAGACCAATCCCTGGAGAAGGACATGACTGGAAGAGTGGCAGGTCAATGCAAACAGTATTGCACTCAAACAGGCAGCTTCTTCCTGGGAAAAGAATGTATACCTTTTTAAAATTTTAAATTATTTATTTATTTATTTTTGAGATAGGGTCTCACTACATTGGCTCAATTGTTGTTTTTAGGTGCCATCGAGTTGGGTTGAATTCATAGTGACCCTATGTACAGTAGAACGAAACACTACCTGACTCTGTGCCAGGCGCATGATCTTTTTTTATGGTTAAGTCCATTGTTGCAGCCACTGTGTCCATCCATCTAGTTGAGGGTCTTCCATTTTTGCACTGACCTGCCACTCTTCCAGTCATGTTCTTCTCCAGGGATTGGTCTCTCCTGACTACATGTCCAAAATACATAAAATGCAGTCTAGCCATCCTTGCTTTCAAGGAGCACTGTGGTTACACTTTTAGGACAGATCTGTTCTTGACCAAACTGTCCCCAGCTCCTGCCCTCAAGTGATTCTCTTGCCTCAGACCCCAGAGGAGCTGAGTCTAGAGTTATGTGCCACCATGCTGAGCATGATGTTTGTCTTCTGTGCTACATTTCTCAAAAGGGTGCTTGTGTCCCCAGATTGCTGAGGACTCTCGGGGGGCACTGGAAACCTGCCCTCAGTGGATTCATGAAGGGAGGGGCTCGCTGGGGTCTGAAGGCCACACCCTGGAGCATATCCTAGGCCTTGGAGGCAGCTTTCTGTAGCTGCAGCTGCGCTACAGCTGAGCGCATCCATCTGAGCACGGCAGGAAGGGGTCCTTCAGAAGCTCACTCAGAGACCTGCTTCACTGCCCGGTTTCTTCCAATCTATTTCGAGGGCCGGAAGCTTTTCCCAAGTAAACAGAAGTTTGAAAATACAAAGGTGACAGATACACTGAAATTTATGCCCAGTGAATTAAAATTATGATTGGGCCAAGTCTAAATGAGTGGGTACAGATGCAGGGAAGAGTGGTGGGAGGGAGATGGGGGTGGTTCTGGGGATCTGAACTCAGGGATACCCATGCAGGGAAGCAGAAGAGAAACGTCGTATCAGAAGGGATGGTAGTGATGGAAATGCTTATTGGCTTATTATGTGCCAGGCACAGACGCAGGCTCGAGGCTTCATTCCATCCAGACCTGCCACTGGACTCTGAAGTAGCAATAGCCCACACCCATTTTGTTGACATGGAAGCTGAGGCTTCAGTGCTACCCAGTGAAATTCCCCAGATTCCAGAAGGCTCTATGCAGCATTTCCTCATACCAGCTTCAGGTCCTTCTAGTGCAGCCTTGACAGTTTGTCATTTATTTGCTTTATAGTTCATGTACTTTGATGCAGAGAAAGTCTCAGCCCCCAAGCCTGAATAATTGAGCCTTTCCTTTACACTCAAGCAGTCAAGAGCTCAGGGAAGTGAGGGCTGAGGGCCCAAGGAGAGGTGCTAAAGATAATTAACAAGGGATACTGAAGCCAGAGGTTGGCTCAGGCTCTAGGACATGGGAGGCCCCTGGAAGGACAAGTGTGAGTGGGGTCTTGGGAGGGTGGGTGAGTGCATGAACACCCACATACAGGGAGTCAGGAGGGGAAATAGATCACAAAGGCATTAGAGGTGAATCTGTCAAACACAGGCATGGCTACTCTGGTGGGGTTTGGGGGAAGGAAAGGAGGAGTCTGGTGTTGGCTGACTAAATAATGATGACAGCCAGACATGATGGCCCATCCCTGTAATCCCAGCACTCAGGAGGCTGAGGCAGAAGGGTCGTGTGTTCAAAGCCAGCTTGGACTACATAGTCAGACCCTGTCACAAACAAAACAAAACAAAACTGAACTAAACTAATAATAGTACCATCTCTTTTTTTCTTAGTGAGAGTCAGTTTTAAGCTTCAAATCTTTCCTTTAATCATGAACACACACCTCTCTCCCTTAGGATCATTATACGAAATGATAGAATTATTTGGTGTGTTTATTGCCTTCCATTCACTAAATTGTAAAGGCCCAAGGCAGGGATATTGGTCATTTTTATCATTGCTGTATCTCTCTCTATCTTTCTCATATACATATACACACATATACACAGAACATTTAGCTCTGCTTGTATCATATATATTTATGTAAAAGTATAAAATATAATGCAGTGCTAAATAGTCTTTCTCTAATCTCTCTTTCTTTTAAGAGCCCTTAGTCCTGTTTTATATTTTATATAGCTTTTAATTTTTCAAGAAAGGAGGAAATTACGTAAGAGGCAATTAGATGATTTATTGTGTTAATTGTTAATGTTTTCAAGCCAATGTTTGGAAAAGGGTCAGTGATGGGAAATAAAGACTTAGGACCCAGTGCACAGGAAGACCCGAGTCCTCGGAGGTCTTGCTTGTCGGAAAGTGGAGTCAGGTGATTTCACGAAGGGTTTGGGCACAGATCCTTGGGCTTGAGACTTCCAAGAGCTTGGCAAGGGGAAAGCTGCCGGGCTGGTACTGAACCCAGTGGCTGGTGCCATGGGGCTATGTGGAAGCTGGTGCCAAGGTCAGTCATTGACACCATGATGGAAGAGTGCTCCCAGGAACATGAGTCCACAAGTCCCTGGAGGGACAGATGTGGCCTTTGATAAGGAGAAGTTAGGAAGGTGGTATGTCTCTTACAATCCTTCTGCACGGAGTGAGAGCTGCAGAGGAAAGCTTTCGGTACAAATACATGCTCTGCTTGGGTGATTTGGTTTTGATTTCTCTTGCTTTCTGATAAATGTATTTGGAATTACAAATTGCTTTTTGAGTACTGCATTTGTTTTATCACATCCATATTGACATGAAGTACCTTTTATTGTTGTTATTTTTCAAGTATTTAAATTTAAAATTTTTACCACCTTCTCCTCCTCCTCCTCTACCACCACCACCACTACTTCTACATCTTCTTCTTCTTCTTCCTCTTCCTCTTCCTCCTCCTCTTCTTCTTCTTCTTCTTCTTCTTCTTCTTCTTCTTCTTCTTCTTCTTCTTCTTCTTCTTCTCCTTCTCCTCCTCCTTCTCCTTCTCTTTCTTTCTCCTTCTCCTTCTCCTTCTTATTGTGCGGTACTTAGGGGTTGCCTGCAGCCATACCACTATGGTGTTGGATCCTGTCAGATCTCAGAAGCTAAGCAAGGTTGGGCTGGTTAGTACTTGGTTGGGAGACTGCCTGGGAACACCAGGTACTGTAGACTTGGGAGAAGGACCCAGCAACCCACTCCCCCAAAATAATTAGCCATTGAATACTCTATGAGTAGCAGAGAAGCACTGATAATAGTGTTTCTTCTGTTGTATGTAGGGTCGCTATGAGTCTTGACGGCACCTAACAACAACAACAACAACAACTTGGGGGTTGGACCTGGAAACTTGCACATTCTTTGCAAGTGTTCTTCAACTGGGCTGCACCCTCTGACCATTTTTAATTTTTTTTTTTATTTTGAGACAAAGTCTTGCTAAGTTGTACAGGTTGTCTCTGGCCTTGTACCTGTGATCTGCCTGTCTCAGCCTCTGAGTTGGTGGGATTACAGGCCTGCCCCATGCCTGAATTCAAGTACTTAATTTTTTAAAAATAACTTATTCTTCAAATAAGATGTATTTCATGGTATGTGTTTTTGTTTCCAGACATATGGACTTTTTCTTAAGCTGGAATTTTTTGTTAATAATTTCCTTTTCTATTTCTTTGTGGCATTTGGACAGAGATGATATAATGCTGTTTTTCCCCTTATAACATATTGAGTATTACTATGTTGTCTGTATCTAGTCAATTTTTATAAACATATGTGCTTAAAAATTGTAATTTCATTTGGTGGGTATAAAATTCTACAATTATCCAATATTTCAAGCTGTTCAGTCATGCAATTTAGGTTTTCTATGTGTGCTAATTTTTGGCAGCTTAATCTATTCCTTTCTGAGAGAAGCATGTTAAATCTCTAACTATATAGGCTACTTTGCCAGACACATCCATGTTTGTACTACTAAAACACTTTGATATGTTTTTTTTCTTTGAAAGACTATTTGTCATTCTCTCTATATTTTGGTTTTATTTTGTGACTTTTTTACTTGTTTTGTCAAACATTAAAATTTGTTCTACAATTCTATTTGTCTTCTAACTGACTTTTCCTTTTGAATATACATATTTTAACCACTATATTTTAAAACTAAGCAGACAGCATGATTATTTTGTCTCTTTAATCCAGTCTAAGGTTCATGTTCTCCTGATTGATGAGTTGAAAGAGTTTATATATTAATTTTAATATTAAATGATTGAATAGTATTCCAGGCATGGCTCCAAAGGGTTTATAGTAACACATTTAATCCTCACAGTGATATTTGTGTTGGATGATGTTATCTTCTCTTTAAAAACAAGGAAACAGAGGGACAAACAGGCCAAAGACCTTGCTTGAGGTTACACAACAAATAAGTGGTGGGGCCAGGAGGTGAGACACCAGCTCAGGCGGCCAGGTTCTGGATTCCCATCTCAATCCACATGGTGTGGCGCCACTGGGTTATTCTTAGGGTTTGACGAGGATTTAGTTCTCTTACTTATGACTTTTACTTACCATTTGTGTTGGCTACTTTTGCATTGCTATGACAAAATACCTGACAGAAATGACTTAAAGGACGCAGGGTTCATTCTGGCTCACGGTTTCAGAGGATTCAGTCATCATAGCAGGGAAGCCATGGTGGAGGGACTCACATCATGGTGGAGAGGAAGCAGAAAGGGAGGCAGGAAGCCAGAGATAATATATCCCCAAGGGTCTGCCTCCAGTGGCCTCTTCCCCCAGCTAGGGCCCACCTCCTAAAGTTTCCACAGCCTCCCAAAGTAGCATCATCATCTGAGGACCAACGATTCAAAACATGCACCTGTAGTGGACATTTCATAGTCCATCCATAACACTATCATTTTTTCCAATCTTAAAACAATTTGTTTTCTAGTTTGGTGGTCCTCATATCTACCACTTCTTTGGTACCTTCAGTGTTGGATTTAAGGAAAAAACCAGCAGCTCACGTTAGTTTCAATTGGCTAAGGATCTAGGGGGCTGGGATTTAGCTCAGTTGGTAGAGCACTGCTCTGGAGTCTTTGAGGTCCCAGGTTCGATTCCCAGTATGACAAAAATGGGAGAAGGATGGGGCAGTCCACTCCCAAGGTAACCCTGAAACAATCAGCCATTTGAAACCCTATGAGGGTCGCTATGTGCCCCGACCCATGGGGTTTTTCAACAGGGACCTAGAGTAGGGGGCGAATGAATGGAAGAGACAAGAGACACGAAAAATGAGAGCAAGACAGGCTGTCTGATCAAGCCCCAAAGTCTTCAATTTTTTGCTGTAGCTTATATACGCATGGGAGGGGGAGGTACCAAAATGTTACAAAGGTCAAGGACTTTCCAGAAGTCTTCAGTTCTTCCTGTGACTCAACATCCGCTATTTTCACCACATCCTGCACTTTTCCATCAGGGTATCTTATAAAAGGTTACTTGTGGCCTTGGCTCCTGGCAGCTATGAGTCGGACACAACTTGATAGCACCTAACAACAACAACAGCAAAGATCTAGGAGCCAGTCTAAGCTGACTTTCCCCTCCATCTTAATACTTCAGACTCATTGATTATTTTCCATGTCTTTTTTCCTCTGTTTTTTCGTGTGTGTGTGTGTGTGTGTGTGTATCTTGTCACAAATATTACCCAGCTTTCAAATGCCCAGTACAAATTCCTTCATTTTTAGAAAATCTTCAGTAACTTCATGTGTCAGAGTTCTTGGATTCCCTCTAGTTTAAACAGAAGGAGATTTATTAGTGCATATCAAATACCTAACAGAATTCCCAGGGGGTTAGAAAACCAGATTTGGATGTCACTCAGCTAGAAACCTCAGCAGCCAGGATATGTAGGAATGCAGTGAGGACCCTAGTGTGACGGCTTCATGTCACTTAGCACCTATAATACTGGGGAACAGACACAAGAACTGCTTCCGGTGTTCTCCCAGAAGTTCACACCTCTGCCACTGGGGCAGCAAGAACAGCTCAACTTCACAAGGTAGCTGCTTCACAGAGTGGACGTCTCAAGTTGCTGCAGTTGTTTGGCAGCACCTAGACTAAATCCAGGCTGCAGCTGTAGCACTGTGGCACTCAATCCCATCAGATCCCGGAAGCTAAGCAGGGACAGGCCTCGTTAGTACTTGGATGGGAAACTGTCTGGGAACAGCACGTGCTGTAGGCTTGGGAGAAGGACCCAGCAACCCACTCCCAAAACACAATCAGCCATTGAAAACCCTATGAGTAGCAGAGAAGTACTGACAATAGTGTTTCACCTGTTGTACTAGGGTCACTGTGAGTTGGACACCGACTCAACAGCACCTAACAGCAACAGACCAAATCCATAGGCCATAGCTTCAAAAGATTCTTAGAAATGCAGATTGTGTCTTTGGCATTAATGTTTCTAGAAGATATTTGGAAGGGAGTTGGGCAAGTCAATTCATGTGTCTGCCACATTTGATTATCTTAATTCTATGTGACCTTTGCCATTCTGAACTCCTAGTCATCTTGTACTTGGTAAAATTTTTAAAGCATTTTTCATACACACACACACACACACACACACACACGTTGTTGTTAGATGCCTTCAAGTCGTGTCCGATTCATAGCGACCCTCATAGGGTTTTCAATGGCTGATTGTTTCAGAATTGCTTTGGGAGTGGATTGCCATGTCCTTCTCCCATTTTTGCGGTGCTGGGAATTGAACCTGGGATTTCAGAGACTGCAGAGCAGCACTCTACCAACTGATATATATGTATATATATATAATTTTTTATTTTTATTTTTTGCAGTACTCGAGCAAGTATTGAAGCCAGGGCCTTGTGCCTGCTAGGTAAATGCTCTACCATTGAGCTGCGCTCCCAGTTCCATTTCTTATTTTTTATTTTTATTTTATTTTGGAATAGGGTCTCACTAAGGAGGTCACAGGCTGTCTCTGGCCTTGAGCTTACAATCAGCTTGCCTATACCTCTCGAGTAGTTAGGATTGCAGTGTACACCATAGTGCCTGGCTGCTTGTTTATTTATTTTTTGATCTGGTACTGGGGGCTTGAATTTAGGGCCTCGTACATGGTTTGCTAGTGCTCTGCCATCTGAGCTGCACTCCTGGCCCCTTTTTTATTTTTTATCTTGAGACAGGGTCTTGCTAAGTTATGCAGGCTGCCCCTGGCCTCACACTTGCAATCTTCTTGTCTCTGCCTCCCAAGTTACTGGGATTGTAGGTGTGAGCCACTGCATCTGGCCCAGTATCCATCTTTATATCACGTATTGCCAGGTTTACTTACTGTACTTTTTCAATTGGACTGGTGAAAATATTTGAGGGCTTTTTGGCCTTACAGTGAGGCAGTATCTTAAAAGTATCTTAAAATATCACTTAAACTTATAAATATTTATTGACTGAATAATGTAATAGTAACAGATTGGATTTGTGAAGCTCTGTCCTATTTTAAGAAAATTTTGTAGGTAAATCTAGGAGTTTACAAATCTGAACACATATGTTGGGAATGAGATTATTTGCTTTGTAGGAGGATTCTTTACTATAACAAAAATTCAGAAAAGAAGGTATGGTACAGGTTCCATTGAAACAACTGTATCCTGTTGTTGTTGTTAGGTGCCATCAAGTTGGGTCAACTCATAGTGATCCTATGTACAGCAGAATGAAACACTCCCCAATTCTGTGCCAGGAACACAATTTTATATATGTTAAAGCCCATTGTTGCAGACACTGTGTCAATCCATCTAGTTGAGGGTTTTCCCTTTTTTTGTTGTTGACCTGCCACTCTCCCAAACATGATGTCCTTCTCCAGGGATTTGTCCCTCCTGACTACATGTCCAAAATACGTAAGACATAATCTAGCCATCCTTGCTTCCAAGGAGCACTCTGGGTGCACTTATTCTAGGACAGATCTGTTGGTTCTTTTGGCAGTCCATGGTATGTTCAATAGACGTCTCCAGCACCACAATTCAAAAGCATCAATTCTTCTTTTGTCTCCCTTGTTCAATGTCCAGCTTTCACAACCATATGATGTGACTGAAAATACCATGGCATGAGTCAGGCACACCTTCGTCTTCAATATGACATCTTTACTTCTCAATACTTTAAAGAGATCTTTTGCCACAGCTTTTCCTAATGCAATGCATCTTTTGATTTCTTAACAGCTGCTTCCATGGGTGTTGATCGTAGAACCAAGTAAAGCAAGATCTTGGACAACTTCAATCTTTCCTTCATTTATCATGAAGTTGCTTACTGACCCAGTTGTAAGGATTTTTGTTATGTTGCTGTTGAGTTGCAATCCCTACTGAAGGCTATGTTCTTTGATCTTCATTAGTAAATGTTTCAAATCCTCTTCACTTTCAGCAAGCAGAGTTGTGTCATCTGCATAATGTAGGTTGTTAATGATTCTTCCTCCAATCCTGATGCCACATTCTTCTTCATAAAGTCCAGCTTCTCGGATTATTTGCTCACCATAGAAATTGAAGACAGATGGTATACCCTGAAAAAAACCTTAAAATATGAAATGTAACTGTTACTCATAGAAAATCACATTATGGGTAACATATAGATAATGTGTCTGTACACAATGCACCATCAGCCATGAGAATATTTAGCACTAGAGTAACTAGAACTGGGAGAAGACCTCATGTCACTAAATTCTGATAATAATATGGCTAAAAAAATGGAAAGAGCGCTTTATTATTTTTATTTATTTATTTTTCATGGCATGGGGCTAGGTTTTGCACATATTTTGCAAGTACTCTGCCACTGAATTGTACCCCAAGCTCACCCCCCTTTTTTTTTACTCTTTAAGTGGAGACAGGGGCTCACTAAATTAGTCCGGCTGTCCCTATTGAACCTGTGATCCTCCTGCCTCTGTCTCCAGACTTGCTGGGATTACAGGTGGGCACCACTGTGCCTGGGCAGAAAGAGCATGCTAGAATGAGCTGAAATAATAGAACTATCTGAAAGATGACTACTTGTATTATTTATAGTATGTTCACGTCATCTCTGAAACAACTTTTGGTATGGGATATCAGAGAACTGAGAGATGGTGATGATTCCTCCCTATTGGTTTGATCTTCCTCTGAGTGGGGGTGTGGTGATTGGTCTTCATCATGAAACACGTAGAAATGCTATACTGCATAGCTGGGCTTTTCTCTCTTCTCCCGTTGCTGCTGCCAATTGCTTCCATTGGTCCCCCTCCTGCTTTTCCTTTTTATGGCTTGGACTAACATTATGTTTGTTTCTCTTCTTTTTCCTTTTAGTATATTGGGGAATGCTTTTGGCTTTGAGCTATGAGTGATAGAAACATTTAACCTAAGCTGACTTAAATGATAGAGAGCTTCTGATGTCAAATACCTGGGACTCCAAGGTAGAGCTGGGTCAGGGTAGCTGAAGGGCTGGCTTTGTCCCTCCCCATTCCCACCTCAGGACCAGTGTCCTTTTGGTACCATCCAGGGAAGCTCATGGTAATGGAAATTGCATGTTTGGTAAACAGAAAGGGAGGCAGAGAGAAAGAGACTGAGCCAAGAGCCAGAGATCTCCCTTAAGGATGCAATGTCCATGGTTCTCCTGAGGCTCACACAGATTAAGTCTCTCATCAACCTTGTCACAGATTGCCAGATGTTCATTTTTGCTGTTGTTGGTTGCCATCAAGTCAGGTCCAACTCATAGCTACCCTATGTACAACAGAAAGAAGCACTACCCAGCATTGTGCCATGCACACAATCTTTTTATGTTGAGCCCAATGTTGCAGCCACTGTTTCTTCTCATTCTGAGTCATGCCATTTCAGCAAATGGAGGTCACAGGGGCTTTACTCCATTCCTGTCATTAAGGTGGACTTTATTTTGAGGAGTCAAGTCTTCCCTAGTTGTTTCTTGAATAACTTCCAGCCCAGGGTGCTCATTTTCCAGCACTATATTTGACAGTTCTTCTCTGTTACTCATAGGGTTTTCAATGGATAATTGTTTCAGGAGTGGGCTGCCAGGTCCTTTTCCCTAGTCTGTCTTGGTATGGAAACTTGTTGGGGATTTTTAAAATAATATTTCCCAGCTAGGGTCCCTCATAACAGCCTGAGGGGCTGACCCCTAGTTGACCCCGAGGCTCATCTCACTCACTCAAAACAGCCCCTCCCATCGAGTGAGCAAAGATGGCTCCCGGCCAGCTTGACCAGCCTTAACCACCTTAATTTTGATTGGCTCCCCTCACCACCTTGCAGGTAATAACTGTCTCCACTTGGCAGTTATGTCCGTTTGCCCACTGTACCTGCCAGCTGTGTGCCCTGATTGGCTGAACCCCACCATGTGACCCCTCCAGGACCCTATAAAAGCAGGGTTCCTGGACCCCATTATCATCCTTTGATTCATCCTTTGATCCTCACCTCTCTGACCGTCTCCTAAACCTCATCACCTGGACCAGCGCTCCCTACTCCAGCAAGACCATCTAGCAAGCCGGCGAGATCAAGCCCAGGGGCCCCGAAGAGCTAAAGGCATCTAGCAAGCCACGAAGAGCCTCCCAACTCCTCCCATCCTTGGGAAGGAGGGAGATAAAGAAGGCGAGCCGAGAGAGTCAAGACCATCGGACCTCAACTAAACATCAGCGGCTGTGGCTGTGCCTTTAAGGCTGAGCTGAACCAGCACATAGAATGCTGCAGGCCTAGAGCCAGCACTTAAAGGGATAGAGCCTTGCTCTATAGGGGCTGCTGCTCCTCGCTCTCCATCAGGGGAGCACCCTAATAAACCCTACCTATCCTTCCTTAACCATCTGAAGGTCTCCCGAGGTCCTTCTTTCCCGACATTGGCCACATTGGTATGTTGAGGGTTTGGCCCTAACTTTAGCCGGGCTAGAGCTAAACTCCAACAGAAACTCAGCTGAATCTTGTCTACCATAGATAGCTTTGCCAGTATGTGAGTTATCAGTGGCATTGCTTTCATCATCTCAGCAATACACAAGCCACCACAGCAGGACAAGCTGACTGTCACGTATGGGGCATGTTTATTGGCTTAGGCTAATGGGGATTGTCCTCTGGGACTGGGGATGGGGTATCAAGACATTCTTGGTGGGAATCAGAGGACATACTCAATCCCAAATGAATGAAATGAAGGGGACACATCGCTGACAAATTGTTGTTGTTGTTGTTAGGTGCTGTATCATTGAGTCCAACTCATAACGACTCTATGTATGGCAGATGGAAACACTTCTGTGTCAGGCACATGGTCTTATTTATGTTTAAGCCCATTGTTGCAACCACTGTGTCAATCCATCTGGTGGAGAGTTTTCCTTTGTTTTGTCGACCTGCCGCTCTCCCAAACATGATGTCCTTCTCCAGGGATAGGTCTCTCCTGACTACATGTCTGAAATATGTAAGATGCAGTCTGGCCATTTTTGCTTCCAAGGAGCACTCTGGTTGCACTTCTTCTAGGACAGATCTGTTGGTTCTTTTGGGAGTCCATGGTAAATTCAATATTTGTCTCCAGCACTATATAATTCAAAAGCGTCAATTCTTTTACTGTCTCCCTTGTGTAATGTCCACCTTTCACAACTATATGTGTAATTGAAAATACCATGGCATGAGTCAGACGCACCTTTGTCTTCAATGTGACATCTTTCCTTTTCAATACTCTAAAGAGATCTTTTGCCACAGTTTTTCCTAGAGCAATGCATATTTTGATTTCTTGACTTCTCCTTCCATGGATGTTGATTACAGAGCCAAGCAAAGCAAAATCTTGGACAACCTCAATCTTTTCTCCATTTATTGTGAAGTTGCATACTGACCCAATCATAAAGATTTTTGTTTTCTTGATGTAGGCAGGTTTAAAAGAGCCAATACAAAACAAAACAAAACAAAAAAACAAAAACAAAAAACTGGTGATGCTCCCAGGGCACCAGCAATCCTGGGAAGATAGTGCCGTCCCTGACCCTCTGGGGTGCAGGAAGGGGACAGCATTACCAAAATGATGAGAATTGTAGCCATGGCAGACCCTGACGGATGGACACCAAGAGGTTGGTAGGAAGAGACCCTAAGATCACTCTTCTCCCCATGCCAGGGCCTCCTAGGGCTGACCCCAAACAGAAGCCAGAGGTCAGGGAAGATTGCAGCAGGGGAGGACAAGGGAAGAAAGGGTGGAAACTCTGGAGGGATAAATGCAGACCAGTCAGCACAGGAATGGAACAAAATGTGTCCAGAATGAAGGAGGAAGAAGTGAATGGTGGAAATGTGAGGTGGGTGGCAACCTGTATCCAACATGGGGGATCCAATCTATTCTTACACATGGGACAGAGAGAGCATTCCAAGATGTAAGTGTAATCATATTTCTTTTCTTTTTTTCTTTTCTTTTTCCCCTTCCTTCCTTCCTTCCTTCCTACCTTCCTACGTTCCTTCCTTCCTTTCTCTTCTTCTCTTCTTCTCTCTCTCTCTCTTTTTTTCTTTCTTTCTATTTATTTTTTGTGTGGTACTGGGGGTGTTCAACCTAGGGCCTTGCACATACTTTACAAGTGTTCTACCACTGAGCTGTACCCCCAGCGCATATTTATTTTTTATTTTGAGTCGGGGTCTCACTAAGTCATACAGGCTGCCTCTGACCTTGAACTCTGAATCTCCTGCTTCCACCTCCTGAGTTGCTGGAATTGCAGGTATATTTTCCCTGCTTAAAAACTGTTCTTAAATTGACACATACTCTTTGCCCATATTTATAGGGCACAGTACAATAATCCAATACATGTACACAATATATGACAAGCCAGAGTAATTGAGATTTCCATCTCTGTAACATTTATTGTTTCTGTGTGTCAGGAAACTTTGGACTCTTCTAGAAAAATTGCCTGGTGTAAATCTTCCAGAATTCTCTGCACCTTTAGGAAAAAGTTGTTAGTGTGCATGCGAGGGCACTCATGATGGTGTCTGCCTCTCTTTCCAGCCTCGTTTCTTACTTCTTTCTTTCGGGTGCCCTGACTTGCAGTCGTATTTCCCTCCTTTCAGCTTAGTTTTCCGGGTTAGTCTATTTGTTATCTTTACACATCTTGTGTCCTTAGCCTTCCTACCTGGTAGCTGGGCAGCCACTGTTCACTGAGGACAGTCAGATGTCCCCTACTTTGGAAGCCTTCTCTGCTCCTCCCACCTCAGTTATTTACCCAAGGGTGTGACAGGTCACTTTTCTACTTGTTTACATGACTGCGGAGCCCTTCCAGAGTTTTCCTCCCCCATTCATGATTTAATTTAAATGAATATTAATTTTATTCTATCTAACACCCTTTATGAAGGTCCAAAGGAGCACTGGACTTAGGGCCAGAATGAATGCCAGTTCTACTGTGCAATTACTGCCTAATCTTGGGAAATCCCTTACTTTTTTTGCACTGAGAATGGAGATGAAAAGCACTTGACAGTGATGTTTTGAGACACAAATATAGTAATTGTAAACCTTATCCTACTGGCTGGCTCTTGACTCTCCTCCTCATCCAGCCCCCAAATCACCCCAATCCAATGCCCATGCTCAGCCTTTTCTTATAGACCCTCTTCACTAGACGCCATGACCATGGTCTGTGGTCTCTGCACTGCCAGCCCTATTTCCTGCTTCTGGAGAGCGGTCCCTCCCCCAGACTTCCAGGGCAGATGGTCCCTCCTTTCTCTGCACTCCAACTGTTCTCAGACTTAAGGGAAATAAATCCTAAAAAGTGTTGAGAAATTATATATAAAAACCAAAGGGACTCTTTGCACCATATGCAAGATGTTATTTTACTTGAACATCAAATCTAGTTCTGTTAATTTTGGAAAATACAGAAAAATGACGCTTACGTCAAGATGTTATAAAGAACCAGTAACTGCCACTGCAAAATGATTGCGCAGGGTATTATGATTGTCTGTATTAATTTCAATTTGATATTTTACAATAACCACGTGAGGATCGAAAGAGTATGTTAGTCAGCTTTCTGTTACTGTGACAATATTCTCAAGAGAATCACGGCTGGTTGGCTCTATCACTTTGGTTCTGCAATGAGGCAGTGGATCATGGCGGAAACATGTGGAGATGGACCTGTGCTCTGCATGGCTGGGGGAAAGCAAAGAGAGGAAGGGGGTGGGGTCCTGGTCAATATTCCCTTCAAGGGCATGCCCCCAGTGACCTAGCTTCCTCCCATAGACACCCTCTTCAGTGTTCCACCAGCTCCCAATTGCACCATAAGCTGGTGAACAGTCCTTTAATGCATCCTTTGGAGGACATTTATCAAACCACAGGGAAGAGTAATGAATCAGTTCTGACCTTCACAGTGACCAAGAGCTAGTTGATCTGATTGTCATCTGGCCATGCACAAGCAGCCTGCCTGTCCGCTGATCTTCCTACAGTGGGTGTGTCCTCTTTTCCTTCCACTGTTACTTGCCCTCTTTGATCTTGTTTATTGGATAGGAATCATTTAGGATTTGTCAGTCCATATAAAATTTACTGTAAAGCTATATGGCAATACAGAAGTCCCATCCCACATCAGTGTAAGATGCAGAAAGTGGTACAGAAGCAAAACATCCCCAACTGGGAAGTATTTGAGTTCAATTGCCCTTCCCCAGTCGTCCATTCTCCAACTACTCACATAAATAGTTCAGTGAGCCTTGTCAGGCTGTTTTAGCATCTGTGGTCCCACAGCAATATAAAATCTAAGGAGAGCTGCATATTGCATTTACATAATTGCACAAATTAGGTAGATCTCAAAATGAAAGGTTTCCTGGTGATTTTTCTCTTCCCTTCCATTTGCTGGTTATAGAATGATGCATGCTCCCGCAGCAGGGCACTGTCTCCTCGCCTGGGCCTCATCCAGTGAATCACTGCCCAGCTCCTGTCTGGAAATGACTACTGGGAGGCACCTGAACTGGAGGTCTTGCCATGTGCTCCCCAGGCCCCCAGCCCAGGTGGCTCAGAACCAGTGAACACAAGGCCACCCTCCCTGGCTGGGTGAGTCACCACGCAGCCTTCACCCTCAGCTCCAGCACCTGCAACATGAGGGTCAGAGGGGAAGAGGAGTCTTGGGTGACTCCTTTTTATTGGGTAGCTTATCATTCCTACCTTTGTTTGTAAATTGTCCTTTAAAAAGTTTGCAAGGGGAACTGCTCTTGAAATGACTTGCTGTCAGCATGTCTGCAGATTGAAGGCAGTTAATTTTTTGAAAGATTTTCCAACAGGGGTGACTAGTTGAAATATTTAACTGGGTTTGGCTTAAGGAAGAGTTGGTTTCTTCTCTCAGAAGCGTTGTCTCATTAGGGGAAAAAAACCCACTAGGTGGACTCTGCAGCTTGGGCTTCAGCTGCTGCTCAGCTACTGAGTCCTCATGTCCCACTTAGGGAGACTCAGCTCCCTAACTTCTTTTCACACTTCTCAGATTATAAAAAGATAATGTTTGCCCCAAAGACATTAGTTATATATTAAGTTTCAGGTGCTTGCCATTAGAATCAAGCAAGACAACTTTTTGTTAACCCCATGCAAAGAACTTTATATTAACACAAGTGTAGAAAATGGTGTCATAAAAGGAACTTTCATCAGGAACCCTGGATTTATTTTTTATTTTTATTTGTTTATTTTTTATTATTATTTATGAATGTTGGTGGGGTACGGCTTAGTTAAGACTTTCGCTATCTCCATTATGCAACTGTTACCTCACTTTTGTTTACACATTCATCAACTTATATGTTTTACAGAATCATATTTCCCATGCATTGATATAGTTGCATCATATATTTTGAGATTTTCCTCTTCCCACTTTTCCTTCTACTTTATTTCTTCACCTCTTCCCTCTTCCCCAATCCCCTGCTCCCACCACTTTGCTTGTATTTTCCATTCTTAGATTCATATGAATGTTCATTTTTATATATTCACCTATGTATAGTTTTTCTTCTTGCTTTAAATTAGATTTAGCTCCCACATATAAGTGAGAATATATGGTATTTCTCTTTTGGGGACTGAGTCAGATCACTTAAGATGATGTTCTCTCATTTCATCTATTTTGCTACAAAGGACATTATTTCATTCTTCTTTATTGCTGAGTAATATTCCAAGATGTATATATACCACAATTTTTCACTGTTGGTGGATATCTTGGCTGATTCCATATCCTTGCAACTGTGAAGAGTGCTGCATTAAATATGGAGGTGCAGGTGTCCCTGTGGTATGATGACTAATCTTCCTTTGGGTATATTCTCAGAAGCAGCATAGCTGGTCATATGGCAGTTCTATTCTTAGTTTTTCTTTGCTATTCATAGGTTTTTCAATGGCTAGTTGTTTCGGGAGTGTTGTTGTTGTTAGGTGCCCTCGAGTCAGTATCTGACTCATAGCAACCCTCTGTACCACAGGGGAAACACTATTGTCAGTGTTTCTCTGCTGCTCATAGGGTTTTCAATGGCAGATTGATTTTTGGGAGGGGGTTGCCAGGTCCTTCTCCCAAGCCTACAGCTTCTGGTGTTCCCAGGTGGTCTCCCATCCAGGTACTAACCAGGCCCGACCCTGCTTAGCTTCCGAGATCTGACGGGATCAGATGCCACAGGGCTATGGCTGCAGGCGCCTCCTCCCTAGTCTGTCTTAGTTTGGAAGCTCAGCTGGAACCTGCCCACCATGGGTAACCCTGCTGGTATCCGAGATACCAGTGGCATAGCTTTCAGCCTCATTGCAACACAGTGTCTGCAACAATGGGCTTAAACATAAATGAGATCATGTGCCTGGTACAGAATGGGGAAGTGTTTCGATCTGCTGTACATAGGGTCGCTGTGAGTCAGACTCGA
>VMDO01028735.1:0-23496 GCA_007922755.1 Pedetes capensis
TTTTTTTTTTTTTTTTTTTTTTTTTTTTTTTTTTTTTTTTTTTTTTTTTTTTTTTTTTTTTTTTTTTTTTTTTTTTTTTTTTTTTTTTTTTTGCAGTACTTGGGAGTTGAACCCAGGGTCTCACCCATGCTTTGCAAGCTCTCTACTACTGAGCTTTACCCCAGTCCCATTTTTTTTTCAGATTGGCTTTTTTGGTTTTTTCTTTTTCTTTTAAAATCTCCCTTTCTTTGTAAATGATGATGGGGTACAGAGTAATACAGCTTTGACATTTTCCATTATGGATCCTTTACATCACTCTGACAACACTTTCATCAACCCACAAGGTTTATGGAGCCTTATGGCTAAAATGCAATAAAACTCAAATGCATATTTGGATCATACTCTCCTATTTTTCCAATGTACTCATGAAGTTGCACTGTTTACATTGAGATCATCCTCTCCCCCTCAAACCTCCACATTGACCCTCCTCCCCACCCCACCTTTCACAATCTTCTCCTTCCTCTGCTAGTTCCCTCCCTCCTTCTTTCTGCTCATTATGTTGTCCCTTCTTCACTAAGTTTAACTGTGCATTTCATATATATCACTTTATGTACAGGATTTTTTCTTCCTTTAAGTATGAGTCAGCTCCCACATATGAATGAGAACATATATTTCTCTTTTTGAGCTTGTGTTCATTCTCTTAAGATGATATTCTCCAGTTCCATCCATTTTGATGAAAATAATATTTCATTTTTTATTGCTATGTAGCATTCCATTGTATATATGTACCATAATTTTTTTATCCATTCCTCTGTTGATGGGCACCTTGGTTGGTTCCATATCCTTGCCTAGCCCATTTTTTAATTTTTATCTTAATACATGGTCTTGCGAAGTTAAGCAGGCTGCCTCTGGCCTTGAAACCACAATCTTCCTGCCTCTCCTTCCTGAGTAGCTGGGATTATAGACGTGGAGCCACTGCACCTAGTCTATCTCTATTGTTTTTATGCTTTTCTGAATTTGCTTACTTTCCTTCCAAAGAAAAACTCTATAATTTATGAAAAATTATTAATTTTTATATGACATGAATGATAGTTAAAATTTCCCTTATAATTATGGAGTCAAATGGTCTCTCTTCATCTCCTTTTAAAAGTATTTTTATATGATTATCTACTTCTAAGTTAGGAACTCTTTTTCTTTTCATTACTTATATAATAGGTTATTTTCTGGACCTGGGACCAGGGTCATATATATTGAAAATTTTATTTGCTTTTATTGAGTTCCTTTGAAGATATGTCTATTCATCTTGTGTCACTTTTACTATTAATTTTTATCTGTAATCTTCAACATTGTTTGAATGATATGTCAAAGTTTATGGTGTGAGTTTATGTCCAATTAGTATTTAGTGTTTGCTGAGTTCCTTGAATTTGTAGTTCTATATCTTTTATCAGTTTTAATAATTTCCCAAACATTAAATCTTCAAATAGTTTCCTATTCTGTCCCTTTCTTCTTCTATAATCTTCTTATTTTGATATATCTTTTGATAATCCCAAGATATCTCCTGTATTTTATTATTTTCTGTATATTTCTGTTTCAGAACTTTTGTTGTAATAGGTTGGATTTTATCCAATTACCTGATAAATACATTGGCTGAATTATTTCTCTGCTTTCTTTCTATTTCAATTGAGGTGTAATTGATAAACAATATAATTTATACAATTTAAGGTTTGTGATTCAATTGTTGTTAGGTGCTGGCGAGTCTGTATCCGACTCATAGTGACCCTCATAGGGTTTTCAATGGTTGAATGTTCCGGGATTGCCTTGGGAGTGGATTGCCAGGCCCTTCTCACTTGCCAGGCCCTGTGATTCAATGGATTGCAATAAATGATGAAAGTTTTGTAACTTCTACTTTAATTATTCCATAAAACTTTTGCAGAACTCCAAAATGTTTTCTAGCATACTTGTCAATAATTCTTTCATGACAACTCTTGTCCCTGATCCCCACCAATTTTTGTTTTATTTGCTATAGTTTTGCCTTTTCTATAAATTTTGTTAATAGTATCATGTAGTAAATCATGTAGTAAATCATGTATTAGTCTGTTAGTCAGAGTTTTTGTTACTGTGACAAATAACCTGAGAGAACAATTTGGAAGGAAAGAAGAATTACTCTGGTTCATGATCCATCATGGAGGGGTGGTCATGGCAGCTCAGCTTATAGTTCCCTGGAAGTAGGGAGAAATATAAAGAGGCCTGGACAAGACCCAGCCTTTAAGGACATGGTTTCCATGATCTATTTTCTCCAGCTTCACCCCAACTCCTAAAGCTTCCAAACCTCCCAAAATATAGAGCCACCAGCTGGAGACAAATGCTTTAACATGTGAGATTTTGAGTTTCATATCTGAACTATAACAATCTGCCTTTGTCCTATAAAAGCTCCTGTCTATCTCACAATGCAAAAATTCATTTAGTTAATCATAAAGAGCCCTCAAAGTCTCAACAGTTCCAGCATTTCTCAGAAGTCCAAGTTCAAAGATTCCACTGAATCAAAGGAAATTCTTAGTACACCTGAGCAGGCTTCTGGATTTTTTGTTAGTTGTGGTTGGTTGGTTAGGATATTTTACCATTTTTGAATCAGATTTGTTGTTGTTGTTACTGTTCATGAGCTTTATGTGTTCCCAATATATGTTACTTATTAATTATTTTTAAAATATATAAGATTTACAAACATTTTTCACATTCTGTATGTTCCCTTTTTACCCTATTGGCATTAATACATATGGGGAAAATCATCTCAACTGGTGCAAAAATAAATGGATTACAAATTCAATAGTTTTTCATGGCTAAAGCCATCAACACACAGGAGTAGAAGGAAACTATCTTGAAATAATGAAAGCCATACATTACAAACCACCACAAATATTGCATCAGTGGTGAATGACTGGAAATTTTTTCTCAAAGATCAGGAACAAAGAAAGGATGCTGATTATCTTATATTTATCAGAGTAATAAAAGTTCTAGGAACAACAATTAAGCAAGACAAAGAAATAAAATATATTTGAACTCGAAAAAAAGTAAAATTATCTCCATTTGCACATAAAATAACATTTCATGTGCTGTTTTTATTAGATGCCTTTGACTTGGATTGCCACATCCTTCTCTCAATTTTTCAGTGCTGAGGAATAAACCCCAGTCCTCAGAGAGTGCAGGGCATCACTACCAACTGAGCTGAACTCCAAATACCCTCCAAGAAAACTGTTAAAACTAATAAATGAATTTTGCAGTGCAGCAGGTTATAAAGTCAACAAACAAAATCATTTCCATTTCTATTGATAAACCATGAATAATCTGAAAAAGAAATTATAAAAGAATTCCATTTATAGTAGCATAAAAATGAATATAACAAATGCAAGTCATGGTGGCACATGCCTCTAATCCAAGCTGCTTAGGAGGCAGGGGCAAAAGGATTGGGAGTTTGAGTCCAGAGGAAGACTGAGTAACTTATCTGACCCTCTCTCAAAATAAAAACAATTAAGAAAAGAGCTAGGGGTGCAGCCTGGTAACAAAGCACTTGTAAAGTATGTGTGAGCACCTGGGTTCAACTCCAGAGTATAACCAAAAAAGAAAAAGAAAAAGAAAAAGAAAAAGAAAAAAACCTGTATGTAAGGAATTAACCAAGGAAGTGAATGACTTGTACAATGAAAACTACAAAACATTGCTGGAAAAAATTGTTGTTGTTGTTAGGTGTCATTGATTCAGTATCCGACTCAGAGCGGCCCTGTGTACAATGGGTGAAACACTATTGTCAGTGCTTCTCTGCTATTCATAGGGTTTTCAATGGCAGATTGATTTTTGGGAGTGGATTGCCAGGTCTGTCTCCCAAGCCTATAGCACCTGGTGTTCCTAGGTGGTTTCCCATCCAAGTACTAACCAGGCCTGACCCTGCTTAGCTTCTGAGATCCGGCAGGATTGGATGCCACAGGGCTATGGCTGCAGGCAGAAAAAAAAATTAGGAATGAATGAATGAATGAATGAACAAATGTAAATACAACCAATTTTCATGCACCCAATGTTTTTTTTGAAAAAATTAGTTTTCACCACATTTTTTATTTAATAGAGAAAAAGATCCCAAGATTCTAATTCATGTAATTGTAGAGTTAAACAAATTGGTTCCAAGCTAACTTTTAAAAGAAAAATCTAATGACTTGCTTTTGTAAGTACAAAGGAATTTACTACAATTTTCCATCGTGTGTGGGATCTGTTTTTGAATACTCACTGGCAAAATTTTAAGATTGAAATAGCTGAGGTTCTAATGACACAGCAGCAGTGGCTATTTCTTTCATTTTACTTAATGTCATTGAAAAACATGATGGTGCCAGGGAAAAGGCAAGATAAACAGAAACAAAATCTCAGAAGAAAGTTATGGGTAGGAAAATATATAGCAAAGTTATTTTCCCCAGTTCCCCAAATAAATGTAGACACACACACACACACACACACACACACACACACACACAGTGGTATTATTTAACTTGTTTTTCTGGACTCAACTTTTTCTCCTCACTCTTGGTTATCTTTCCTCTTATATGAGACACAGGTAGTATCAAGTGTTATTAAGTTCTTCCCCATAGAAGATTGGGTATTCAGAGTTCTTTGTTTTTGAATTGTCTCAGAACAGCAGCATCTTTAAGCCTACACTGGCAGTTATATTAAAATACTGTGAATTTGATATAGATTATAGTCCTATCTCCTTAGACAAAAGTTGTATTAATAAATAGCCTGGTTTTGGTATGACTTAAGTTTTAGCTCTCTCCCTTATGGATTTAGCTGGGCTTTGTGTTTGCGTTTTAGAAGATCAGCATGTTTCTATAAATCAAAGAACATGCTTATGGTATGCTTTTGCATAAATACACTCATTTTTTATTGTGGAATGTCACTCCTTTCCCTATTTCTTCCATCCACCTTCTCAACTTCTTGCAGGTATTAGCTTCAGTGTTTCCTATTTTATCCTCACTCCATTTCTTTATGGGGCCGGGGTTAGCAAAGTTGGTAGAGTGCAGCTCAGCACTTCCCAAGGCCCTGGATTAGATCCCTAGCACTGCAAAAACAGGAGAAGTACATGGCAGCCCACTCCCCAAACAACCCCAAAACCAACAGCCATTGAAAACCCTATGAATAGCAGAGAAGCACTGACATACTGCTGAGGATGGCATAGTGTTGGGAAATGTTTTTCTGTTGTACATAGGGTTGCTATGAGTTGGACCCAACTCAGCAGCATCTAACAACAACAACAACCATTTCTTTATTTATAAGACATACCTCTTCTATGATAGTCTTACATCCAATAACTTCTTATGCACTATATGTACATTTGTATATTTGAATTACTTTTTTTATTTGAGGGGGCAGCCTCGCACTTATTTTACAAGCGCTCTACCACTAAGGAGCATCTCCAGCCCACGTATTTTTTTTGTTGTTGTTGTTGTTTTTTGAGTGAAGCTCTGCAAATTAAGCAGGCTGCCTCAGGCCTGGGACTCCTGTTCCTCCTCCCTCCACTTCCTAAATCACTGGGATTATAAGCCTGTGCCACCATGCAAGTCTGTACTGAATTTCCTCCTACTGGAAATTACAACACTTCGGTTCATAATTTTCTTTATTCTTTAGTATAGCCTTATAAATATACCATACTTTTCTCAGCTTCTCTTGGCTCCTCTGTTTGCATATTTACAAATCCAATATTTGACAATTATAAATAATATTGAAATGTTTGCATATGAATTTTTATTGTTGGAAGTGTAATTGTAGAGTGAATTCCTAGAAGATTCCTTTTTAGGATGAAATGAAAATTTGTACAGAATTCTGTAATATATTGCCAAATTTCCTTCCCCAAGCTGTACTGACTTTCAGAGTTTTGCCAATGTGGTAGGCGAGAGATGATATCTCAATTTAGTTTTAATTTCCATTTGAACATCTCATAAATTTAAAGTCCATTTAATGTCTTCCTGGGAAATTGTCTGTTCACATCAATTGCCGACTTTTTGCATTTATTGCCTAATTTTCTATAGGATTTCTGCGTTTTTCTTTTTTATTTTTCAAAGTTCTTTTAATATTAAAGACATCAACCTTTATCTTTGACACATGTTACAAATATTGTTTTTATTTATCTTTAATCTGTTTATAAAACTTTAGGGAGGAGAGTTTTTTTTCTTTTAATTTTATCTAATCAAATTTATGAATCTTTACTTTTACTGAATGTGTATTTTGAGACAGGGTACATTTTTCCTAAATACAAGTTATAGAAGAATTGGTTTTTCCTTTATAATTGTATAGTTTCATATTTTTACTTGTGTATGAAGATTAGATCTAATATATTATGTATTTTGAAATAGCTGTGCCATTATTTGGGGCTGGGATTTAACTTAGTTGGTAGAGCACTGTGCTCCAGTCTCTGAGGTCCCCAGTTCAATTCCCAGCACCACACACACCCACACACACACACACACCAAAAAAAAAAAAAAAAAAGGGAGAAAGACCTGGCAATCTACTCCCAAGGCAATCCCAAAACAATCAGCCATTGAAAACCCTATGAGGGTTTCTATGAGTCAGATACTGATTTGATGGCACCTAACAACAACAACAACATGCCATTATTTATTCTGTCTTTGATTCATTAATTTGAGTTACCACATTAATTATGTGGTAGGGTTTTTGATTTTTTTTTTTTAAGTATTGGGACATTGAACTCAAGGCCTAGTACATGCTAAGCAAATGCCCTACCAGTTAGCTGCCCACCCAGTCCTTTTATCACTTATATATTTTTACTTTGAGGCAGGATCTCACTAAATTGTGCAGTTGCCTCGCCTCAAACTTGCATTTCTCTTGCCTCTGCCTCCCAAGATGCTGGCATTATAGTCATGCACCATGACATCCAATTCATAGTACCTTTCCAGCATGTTTTAGTATTTTCTATTCTATTCCATTCCATTCCATTGCTTGGCCTATTCACTTTGTGGGTGCTACGTTGTTCTCACAGAGAAATTTTCTAATGTATTTTAATAAAGCAAATTCTCTTTTAGAGGTCTTCCTTTTCTGTTTTTTCCTAGTTATTTCTGTGTATGTTTTCCCCCACATATTTTATAATCAACTCTCTCAGTCCATAATAACTTTGTTTATATTCCCTTTGGAATCCAGAAACTTTATAAATTACTTAGGAAGAATTAAAATTTTGGTGACTTTGGGAGCACTAAGCACAAGCCTGCAGAGGTTTAGTTCAGTTGGTAGAGTGCTGCTCTGTGATTTCTGAGGCCCTGGGTTTGATCCCCAGCACTGCAAAAAATGGGAGAAGGCCCTGACAGCCCACTCCCAAAACAATTAGCCATCAGAAATCCTATGAATAGCAGAGAAAGACTGACAATAGTGCCAGGCATGACACAATGTCAGGGGGTTGTCTCTTCTGTTGCACATAGGGTTGCTATGAATCAGAACAAATTCGATGACACCTAACAACAACAACAAGCATAACAAGATCAGTGTCTTTTATTTTCCAAGTTTACATTTTAACCTATAGGAGATATATCTCATAGTTTTGTTCATTCAAGATTTCAAAAAGAATAATGGAATTATCAGTAGCTGAAGCTTCAAATTCTCTCAGGACAAGAAGTGTCCATTTGTAAAGAAATGCCAAGAAAATTGTGATGAGTAGAATGGAAGACTAGATGAAAAAGTATCCACTTATCAGAGAACAAGTGGTGTTATAGACACCAGTTTTTGAATTCTAGAGAATAATCCAGAAAAAATTAAAAGAGAGGTAACCGATACGAAAAATTAGTAACTTGACTGAGATCATATAGGTTGTAGATAACAAAACTGTGATTTATAATAATGAAGTTTACCCAAGCAATGTGTTGTATTCCTATAATCTGAGTGATTTGTGAGGCTAAGGCAGGAGGATCACAAGTTGCAGGCCATAGGCAGCCTGTACAACTTAGCAAGACCCTGTCTCAAAATAAAAAATAAAAAGCAGGGTAGGGTACAGCTCAATGGTAAAGCATTTACCCAGCAAGTGCCAAACCCTGAGTTCAACCCCCAAGTAATTCAACAGTTAATTAATTAATTAATTAAGTTTGATATCAGAGTGCACGTACCTAACCATTATGTTGGTGCATCTCAGTAATTACAACATCTGGCTAGACGGATGCTAACAATCTTCAGATGTGAATGCAGAATGAGTAAAGATGACATTTGAAGAAGGACTAAGGAGACATTTTTTTTTCCCAAGTCAAAGGTGCAGTGAAAAATACATTCAGTGCTTCTCTTTTCCTGCCAAAGAATAAAAGAGCATCCACCAAAAAATAAATCACATGCATAAGTGACGTTTGGTGTGCAAGTCCTTTGAACAGCTTCTCTGTTCTAGGATAACATGATCTACCAGCAGAAGGTCATCAGTTCCTGTCTTTTTCTCTTGTCTAGGACAATAGTTGCTCTCTTTAAAAGAACTGAAGAAAATGCTTGAAAAGGAAAAGGGAAAAAAAATCTTCACATGTTTATGACTTGTTATGCTTAGTAGGAGATAAAAAAGCAGGTAATTTTTTTTTCCAAAATTTTCCTGATCTTGTCATTCTTAGCTCCAAAGGCACTGTCACAGGATCTCTTAATATCATAGTAATTAATCCATGCTGTGTAATGTTTCCTTTTTGCAGTGAATGTTTTTTGTGCATTGCCAAGATGCAATAAAAGAAAATTAAAATAACCAAGGAGCCATAATTTATGGCATGTTTTTTCTGAAGAATGCTTTTAAATAACTTTCAGTCAGAACAGTGTCATCCAAAGCTTTTAAGGATTTCACATTGTATTATTAATAAATATTGTGGATGAGATAAATTGTGTTAGCAGAGACAATGCAAGTTAGTTGTACATTTTATAGGATGAAGAAACGGCTTCCTGGGGGAGCATATGTGACAACCTTCATCTGTCATCACCTGAATCCTGGGGTGCTTGGGGGAGAGGTATTGGGAACAACTCAGAAGATCCGTGGAGGTTGTGGGCAAGAATCACACCCACTCGCAAATTTAAATGGACTTTGAATTAATACAGAAGGATGACTCCAGCAGACTGTGGGTGGTGTTTAAAGCCAGGTGTTTTCAGTAGTCACTTTCCTCCTGCTCCTTACAGGTAGTCATGTCCAAAAGATTCAGTTGTGGATAAACTAGTTCTCTGCCCCGTGGTGATTCTTATGCTTCTGGAGTTCCTTGTAAACAGCATGACTTCATTTAGGCTTTTGTCAATAATCTGCTATGTGTAAAATTTTGCTCCCTGATATAAAGCAAAACACAAGATGAGAATGGGGTGATAATGTGCATACGAAACAAAATAATAAGGACTAAAGAGAATGTACTTTCTTTCAAGACTTGCAGAACCAACATGGAGATAAGGTACATGAGAGGCAGAAAAGAAAAGTCCAAAAGCCAGAAGAGGAGGCACCAGCACCTCAAGGGACAAATAGTAGTCCTGGAGACGGGAAAGTTGTTGAGCTTCACGTGCCAGGAATTCAGAGGGCTCTCCACAGCCGTGAGGTCATTTCAACCAAAATGGGAGCTTTGGGTACCTGTGTTTTAAATCTTTGACACACAATATAATTGAAGGATAGTGCCCAATCCTAAGCATAAAGCTTAATGAATGTTTTTACAATCTAAGTCCAACTGAACAAGATAATTAATAGTACTCAGCAAATCTGCTCTGGCTCTCTTCCTGCCATTATTCCCCAAAGGTAAGCTTGTAAATCTCGCTCCTTCCACCCAAGACTGTGTTTTTAAGACACAATTTGTCCATATCATAGCTTCATTCACAGACAGTTTATTCTCATGCCACTTAAGATATGCCATTCTGGAAACAGAATCCAATTTTTTAATCTATTCAACTGTTGACTAGAATTTTGCCTAATAGAAATAAAACCACGGCAAATCTTCCAGTCCATGACTCTTTTTAAACTTTTATACACATTTCTCTTAGGTTTTATACTAAGAACTAAGAGTTTTGTTAGTACAGATGTTATAAATGTGTCTGTGTTGAGTACATACTGCTACTTTTGAAAATTGTTGTACAAATTATCCTCATATAACCAGTGGTGATAATTTTGCCGAATATTCTCAAAAAATTTATATTTCTCATCTTTAGAATCTTTGTGTTTCTGCTAATTTTGTAGCGATACAGGTTGAACTTGCACCTCTACATTGATAAATTAGGTTGAGCAGTTTATGTAGGTTCACTGATCACTGGATATCCATCTGTTTTGACGTGTCTACTCATCTTTTATGTCTATTTTTCTACTACCTGCCTCCTCTGTTCAATAATTACAAATATCTATTTAATCCCTGGTTTTCAATTGTAATTTTTGTCTTTTAATTAATCAATGCTCTCAATTTTAATATATCACAAAGCATCACTTCCCTTTTTTGATTAATGCTTTGTCATTATTTTTAAAAGTCTAGTCGTCAGCTGATAAGTAATAAAGATTTTCTCCTACACTTTCAGTTAGGTATTTCATTTATAGTTCTTAATTTGGGTCTGAAACCAATTACACAATTATATGGTATGATATTGGAATACAGATTCATTTTTCTATAATATGCATGTCTAATTTGCATAGTTTCTTTATACCAAAAAATCCATTCTTTCTCACTTTTCCTACAAGTCACATTTCCTTGTAACTATGGATCAATTTCCAGAAACTCTACTAACTCCACTCTGTTCCATTGTTTATTTTTCCTGTCTTTGTGCCAAAACCATTCTGTATTATTTACTGTAGATTTCTTTAAACTCTTAATATTTGCCGTGTAAATCCATCAACTTTGTTCTTCTTCAAGTTTTAAAAGAGCTGATCAATTTCTGAGAAACAATTGGGATTTTCATTTAATTGTATTGCATTTATGGAATAATTTTGGAAGTAGTATTTTTACAGCATCTAGTCTGCCAATCTACAAACAAGACTTATTCTTCATTTTGTTTACATCTTCTTTAATTTTTCTCAAGTATGTTTTGTAGCTGTCACCATAGATAGGGATTGTGTAGATATATCAATAGATTGTTTCTAAGTGATAGAATTTTCAATCCTAAAATGAAGCTGGGTCTAGAATTGATCCAACTATCCTTCAGTCAGAAAACAAACTCTGTACATCCACACAATGGAATATTATTCAGTGATTACAAGAAATGATAGACAGTATTTCATCTGATGCTCAAATGATGGAATTGTTGAGCCATACACAAAGATGAGGATGGGTGTTAAATCCATATTGCTAGGAGAAAAAGTTAATCATAAAATATATATAACACAATTATATATGACTGTGAAAGGACAAAACTTAATTATAGTAAAAATATCAGTGAGTATTGTGCTTCAAAGGAAGGGAGGAGGAAGGGTTTAAAATGTGGGTAATGGAAGACTTCTTGGCGTGGTAAAACTATTCTTACAACCCTATAATACTAAATATATAACACTGAGTTTGTGAAAACCATAGATATTTTACCACATGAACAGTAAACCTTAATGTGTTCACATGGTTAAAAATATATTCAAGGGGTTGAAGATACCAAGATGGAAAGAAGAAAGTGATAAAACAATCTGTTTTATAAACGTGTGAAACATCATTAGGAAAAGATGGTAATTTAAGAAATTTTTGATTTGTGTAGTAGCTTAATATTAAAGGCAAAAGAAATTACATATAAGTACTGTACTCCAATAAAGTTGTTTCCCAATGGGATATGACTAACTATTCTGATAACCGTTAGGCATGTTTACTATAGTTAGACAACTAAAGAAATGGATCATAGATGGTAGGAATCACATTTCTTACTGTTGAAGTGGGAGTTGTTGATAAGGTGAGGAAATGAAAATGACATGTGGAGACCTCAGCATGAATTTATGTTTAGATTCCTATCAATACAAATGATTTCACATAGAAATATTTGTAGATATGAGTATGTGCACAAACAGGTATATACACAAATATTTCCTTGCTTTATTAGCTGAGAGGATCTATAAGCAACACTCCAGAGTAACAAGCACAAATACCATCTACAATGAGGGATTTGCTTTTCTGATAGAGTCTTGTTATGTAGTCAGGCTGGGCTCAAATCCATCATCTTCCTGCCTCATTCTATTGAGCACTAGAATGACAGGTATACTTCACCAAGACCATCTGAGAGAATGCAGTTTTTAATACCATTCTCCAAAAACCAGAACCAGAGATCCAAAGAGAAAAGACATGTGATTGGATGGAGCAGAATGTACAATTATAAAGATGAATTTAGAGTGTCTATGGCATCACAAAGTACAAAAGTACTGAAACAAAACAGAACAAAATACAATGACCTGATTTCTGATTCATTATGAAAGTAGAAAACAAAAGCCAACTGAAAAAGTATCCAGTCACCAAAGCTACAAAATTTGAACAGCAAAATAAAAAGAGCATTGGATGATCATTCAAGTGGTAAGTACATATCCAATAGTCCATACTGCAATAAAAATGAGTAAAATAAGTAAATAAATGGGAGAGAAGAGAAAAATCTCAAATGCACAAAATTTTCAAATTATTTCAGTACATATTGTATCTTCAGAGAGGTAAAACAGAGTCCTCATTCTTTAATTGTGGGTTACACATCAGCTTCTTCTGAGAATGCAGTTTGGAAAGATGGAAGAGGAAAAGGAGAGTAACTTTACAATGGGGATATCTGACAAGCACTACCTCAGACAGATGATCAGTATCAACATCAACAGTAATAAGTAATGCTAATAGTATGCCTCCTTGATGGAACATGATGAAAAAAAAAACATTTTATTTCTATGTACTCTGCCTCCTACAGACCCATCACCAGAGTCAGGTGTGGTGGTTTACACCTGAAATCGCAGCACTCTGAATGCTAACTCAGGAAGATCACAAGTTCAAGGGCAGCCTGTGCTATATAATGCCTTTCAGTCCAGCCTGGGCTAGATATCAAGACCTAATCTCAAAAGAACAAACAAAAACAAACAAAAATATAATCCTAGACTAATCATGAGAAAAGGATGAAATAACTCACGTTCTATAGATGTCACACAGAACATTTGACCATTTTTCCTCAAATTGTTAAGGAAAGTCCAGGGAACCATTGCAGCAAAGAGAAGCCTAAGGAGAAATGACAAATAAAAGTAACACATTTGGTACACAGAGTGGGATTCTAACCTAGAGAAGTAATATTTTTTTATTTTATTAAAAAAAAGGAAATCTGAATAAGATGTGGACATTAGTTAATGTAATTGTTTCAGAATTGGTTCATTAATCCTAACAAGTGTACTGCTCTAATATAACATATTAATAATAATAGGAAAAGTTCTGTGACACATATGAAAACTCTGTGCTATTTTCACAATGCTTTGTAAATATAAACCTTATAAAACAAAAAGGTTATTTCAAAATGAAGTTGAACACCATTATTTTTCTCATTTTTATTTGTGTGTAGTCTATCAGATAACACATGCATTATGTTTCTAAAATGACATAAAGGCCAAGGATCTAATTTCATTCATTTATCATGTGTAATCTTTTTTTAGATTTGATTTTTAAATTTTCTTGACATGAAAGTCAGATCATTTAAGAATAATAGCCTTTCCTTCATTCCAGTTGATATAAGTTCTCTTTCATTTCTTTGTCTTATGACATCGGTTAGGGCAATCAGTCCTGTCTGCAATTTCCTTTCCTGTAAATGTCTTTTTCAGATTTTGGAATCCTAATTATGCTGGCCTCAGAAAAATACAGTTATGAATTTGCTCTACCTTTTTTATGCTATGGAAATTTTTGTTAAATTTAATATTGTTTTCTTAAATATTCCAAAATATCACCACTTAATTCATGTGCATTTGGGGTTTTCTTTAGTGAAATACACTTTCTAAATAGTATTCTCAGTTTTATTAACAGACATAAGAATCTTCAGTGTTCTATTTTTTACTGCAAGATTTAGCCAGTTTTATTTTATGAGAATTTTCTTTGCTTTAATCAATATATTAAAAATTATTGGCAGATTTTTTACAACTTAAAATTCATATTTTCATTTTTATGCCTTTAGGAATTATAGTGATGTCCCCTTGTTTTCATTCTGGAATAATGCCAGAACAATAAACACATTAGGAAATACAAAAATAAACATTAATATAATAATATTGAATATCTACAATGAAAATTGCAAAAACTCAAGAGGTTTATATATACCAAAAGCATGACTAGAACATACAATAATAATTGAAAATATTTAAGAGAATTAAGTATATTAAATATTTTCAATCATTATGGTATATTCTAAGAGAGTTAAATATATTTCTAACTTGTAAGAATAAGATTCTCAAATTGTTTGAGACACGTAAAAGTACTAAGAAAAGGTAGATTTTTTAAAAAGTAACCCACAAGACCAATACTTGAATAAATTTAAAAATAATAAATAAAATATGTGATTAATGCAAATAAAGGTAAAATATGGATAATAAAATACACAAAATATTTTAAATGACAGGATGGCATGCATAAGAGCAAACATAATTAAATGAAATGAGAAGTAAAATAAAGAGGAAGATTATTAGACTGGAAGAAGCATTTGTACTTCAAATAAGGGGAATACCCTTAAAATTTAAATAACAGAGTTAGAACAACAGACTTAAAAGGATAGAAAAATATATATCAATAAAGAACCAACACAAAGAGATGCAGTATTATTATATCAATGTGAGACAAAGAAAAAATCGTGAAATGTAAAAGAAAAGCTAAAAAAGGGATATATATATATATATATATATGAAGCTAACATAGCAGATGCTGCTTCATTCATTCATTCATTCATATATTTATACTTCCTTTATTCATTCATTTAATTAAATATAATTTGCATAGTAAACTTCTCTTACATGCACAGCTCAGTTACTTCTTCATATATGATCACAGGTCTACAGCCATACCCCCCGGTGTCTGATAGCCTCAGATGTCAGAAGCTAAGCAAAGTTGGGCCTGGATAATCCTTGGATGGGAGATCGCCTGGGAAAACTGGGGGCTATAGGCTTGGGAGAACGACTTGGCAGCCCACTCCCAAAAAACAATCAACCATTGAAAATCCTATGAATAGCAGAGTAGCACTGACATAGTGATGGGCATAGCACAGTGTTGGGAAGTGTTTCGTTCTGTTGTATATAGGGTCACTATGAGTCAGATCTGACTCGAAGGCACTATCAACAACCATAACAAGGCAAGAGATAGATGACCTTCTGAAAGGTTAAGATGGTGCCCTTTAAAAATTATTTTATACCTAAATGGTAAAATATGTAGGCAAGGAAGTGAGAAAGTAGAATTAGGAATCATCCCACTCATTGCTCCTAGTGATACATTTGGAAACTTTGCACTCCTCTGCATTAGAAGTCCAGTTTACCAAGGCTATTAAACCTAAGAATATATATCTGGTTGGTCATTTTGTCCCTTACTGTGATTTTAAAAATGGACAAAGAAAGAAGTTGCTATTCTGGTAGAGGTAATCTTCCCAATCATGAGGAGACCTGGTTGTTGCTACAAAATAGGAAGGAAGAGACATGTCTGTACTTTAGGGTATTTATTGGAATACATTTTTGTACTTCTCAGTAATATCCATGAATGGGCAATTACAACAACCAGAGCCTAATGGGAGCATAAGAAATAGATAATACTCCACAGGGATGTAGGTCTGGTTTATGCCATGAGCTAAAAAATACAGAGGAGGCAAAGCACGATGAAATGTTGAAGATTGGTGAAGGAGATTTTGATTATCTTTTAGGTACTTAGGGTTTGTGCCCAGGATCTTACAGATACTTTCCAAGTGCTTTTTCACTGAGCTGCACTACTAACCCCACCGTTTATTTTTTGTTTGTTTGTTTGTTTTTTAATTTTGAGACATGGTCTTGCTAAATTATACAAGCTTCCTCTGGCCTTGAACTTGTGATCCTTCTGCCTCAGCTTCCTGTGTTGCTGGGATTACATGTATGCCATCATGCCTGATTAGGAGATCTTGTGTAATAGCAGAGGCCTTAGCAACCATTGCTGCATTGCTTCGCAGCCTCTTAAATATGATCAAGTGTAATTACTGCAGCAGCTCTCGCATGCATTTTTTCTCTCTTTCCCTCTCCCTCTCCCTCTCTCTCTCTTTCTCGTCAATAATAGTATGAAGTAAATTTCACTAAGTGGTGAGATGAATACTATAGGAGATGGACAATAATAGATGTTGTGATGCTCAGTACACATGTGTGGTCTAAACCACACTGTCTTCCAGCTACAAGCATATGTTTCTCTTAGCCTAAGCTGTTCTCTGGTCACTTCTGCCTTTTGTCCCTGCAAGTTAAACACTGGATATTCTGTAGAGTTTGTATTACATAAGAGCAACTGTCAACAAAGAACTAATGGTATGTAATGGTATTACATTACATACAACGGCAATGGTATGTAAACCCACATGCTTTCTCACTCTTTGAGTGAAATAATTCTGAGATATGAAATTCACTGGCTTCAAGAATTTTCTGGAAGGACTAAGCCTGTACAGTCAATGGTACCTTACTTGAGAACACCTTCTCTACTGACTGTTTCCTTTTACCTGTAAACCTGTATCTTCCTCTCCTCAATGTGTCTATCAGCCTGGGAGTTTGTGTGTTACTGGGATGCTAAAAGATTTGCTACTGGTATTTTAGATACCAGTAGGACCATCCATGGTAGCAAGGTTTCAGCTGCGCTTCCAGGCTAAGACACACTAGGGAGAAGGACCTGGCAGCCCACTCCCAAAACAATTAGCCATTGAAAATTCTATGTATAGCAGAGAAACCCTGACAAACATAGTGCCCCCAAATTAGCCCCCCATGTTGGAAGAAATTCAAGAGAACACTGGGGAGGAGTTGCCTCCTCAAAGAAGAGTCAATCTTAATGACAAGAATAAAGACCATAGGGCCTCTTTTTGCTGTTGTGGCATGACTCCAAATGTGAAGAAACACAGTGTCTACAACAATGGGCTCAAACATAAAATGATCATGTACATTGCAGTGTTGGGTAGTATTTCATCCTGTCATACATAGGGTCACTACGAGTCAGACCTGATCAATGGTACCTAGCAATCTGCATATTTTCTCATGCTTCTCTACCAATGTCTTGGCATCATCTCTTAAATAAAACTTCTTTGTCAAAGTTGGCTTTTGGAAAAACACTAAACAGAATACAATATACTATATTGCTCAAAACATTTTGGAGAGTAAAAAAAGGGCTATATGTGATTAAGCTGCAGTTTGGCTCAGTTGGTAGAGTGCTGCTGTATACTCTCTGAGGTCCTGGGTTTGAACCCAAGTACCACAAAAAATGGGAGAAGGATGTGGCAACTCACTCCCTAAACAATCAGCCATTGAAAACCCTATGAATAGGAGAAAAGCACTGACATAATGCCAGGCAAGGCACAGTGTCAGGTAGTATTTTGCTCTGCTGTAAATAGGGTCACTATGAGTTGGGCCTGACTTGATGACACCTAACAACAATAACTACATATGTCATTAAATTAGTTTATCTTGCCTTTTGTAGATAATATTTATTTAAAAAAACCACTGAATTTAGGTGACAAGTTCTAAAATCTTAGCTGTATTTGTCGAGTGGCCTTGGAAAAGTCACATAACCTCTCTGGCTCTAATTTCTTCTCCTACAAAAGGAACTCTTAATGACTTAGCACTGGCATCCTAGAATTCAATCATTTGCATTGTTCCCTTAAGAACTGAAATTTTATGGTTTTTGCTCCCTCCCTCAATCCTCGGAGGCATGGCCTCTGTAACACATCATTTTCAACTGTATTATATAAATTATATTTTTGTCTAGTTACTATGGTGATCAGAGCAATTCAAATCCTTAGAGAGTAATGCTGAATTTTTGTGCTTTTCAAAAATAATACTTATTGTTCCTGCTGCATATTGTGGGGAGCAGTATACTCTAAGAGCTGGTGGTTGGTGGCTCTTGAGAACCTGAACACATGCTGGAATCCTCTGCAATAGGGGAAATAAAAACAAAGAAGAAATATTCCAAGGTAGTAGCCCTTAATACTTGGAAAATAAGATTATTTATATAATGAATATTGTGATTCTAGAGGAACATACCTCTTGACCCTATTCCAATAATGAATTGGTTAATTAGGTATTGAATTTCAAGTTTTGGAAGATACAAAGTTTTTAAGCTGCAATGACAGTCAAGTTAGTTAGGTCATCAAAAGCATAATTCTTGTTTCTTTGAGTGTAAAATCATAGATTCACATGAAATTGGTTCTATGGGTTTCTAGAGCCCTAATCTGCAATACTTTCTCCTAACACTTGAAATGGAATTCCTTATATCTCCTTAACACAAGGAGTTTTATTTTTCTGAAGTTACAAAATGGCAGCCATTGGCCTAGCTATGGGCCATAGATGGGTTTTGTAATTATTGTCACAAACACTTCCTGTTTTCGAGGGAAGCAGGATTTTTAGTTATAAAACTGAGATAGTCCTATGCAATTCACAAGGAGTTGGTCACTTTAGAATGTTTCATTGAATTAAGCAGTATTTAAAAATATATGTTTTTGAATCCAAATTTCACATATAAAGAACCAAAAAATTCTACATAGTTATTCTGGATTTTAATTTCTCTTGAAAAAAAATTCCTGACAATGTTGGCTCCTCAAAACTTCAGAGACTTACACACTGACTCATGATTATTTTCTTAGTTAGTGGCACCTGAGCTTTCTAGTTTTTACTGTCCTCTCCTTCTCTATTTTCTGTCAACAAAGAGGGCAGGACATTAGCTTCTCTCTTACACTATTTTTATTTTATTCCTGATGAACTTCACCTACTTGTATTACCTGCCAGGTCTGCTAACTTTTCAACATCATAACCTTTTAAAAATATTTTCTTTTTATATGTTTTCCAGGAAGGTCCATCTTCCTGCTACATGCAAATAACACTTTTTCAGCTTTTATGATAACTCGAACATCCTTTGACACACTCTAAAACTGGATCTATTGTTCCCTATTTTTTCCTCTCTGCTTATCCTTAAAATATTTGTCACATCATGAGTCAATTCCTTAATAACATTTCTCTATCTCAATGATACCATGAGACATATAGATAAGGTGAGGGATGGAGAGAAAGAGAGACAGAGAGATAAAGACAGATAGAGAGAGAGAGAAAGAGAGAGAGAAACTAACTCTAATACTTGATAATCAATTTACTTTGAATATGTTGTTGTTCGTTGTCATTGAGTCAGGTGCAACTCATAGCAACCCATGTAGAGCACAACAAAATAGTCCCTGATTCTGTGCCAGGCACACAATCTTATTTATATTTAAGCCCACTGTTGCAGACACTGAGTCAATCCACTTAGTGGAGGGTTTTCCTTTTTTTTTTGGTGTTATTGTTGTTGACCTGCCACTCTCCCAAACATGATGTCCTTCTCCAGGGATTGGTTCCTCCTGACTACGTGTCCAAAGTACTTAAGATGAAGTCTAGCCATTCTTGCTTCCAAGAAGCACTTTGGTTGTACTTCTTCAGGAATAGATCTTTTGGTTCTTTCGGCAGCCCATGGTATATTCAATATTCATCTCCAGCACCATAATTTAAAAGAATCAATTCTTCCTTCTTCAATGTCTAGCTTTCACAATCATATGATGCAACAGAAAATACCATGCGATGCATTAGGCATACCTTCATCTTCAATGTGACATTTTTACTTCTCAGTACTTTAAAGAAATCTTTTGCCACAGCTTTTCCCAAAGCAACATGTATTTTGATTTCGTAACTGCTGCTTCCAAAGTTGTTGATTGTAGAACCAAAGAAAGCAAAATCATGGACAACTTCAATCTTTTCTCCATTTACTGTGAAGTTGCCTACTGACCCAGTTGTAAGGATTTTTGTTTTGTTGATGTTGAGGTGCAATCCATCCTGAAGGCTGCGTTCTTCGACATTTATCAGTAGGTGTTTCAAATCTTCACTTTCAGCAAGCTGAGCTGTGTCATCTGCATAATGCAGGTTGTTAATGAGTCTTCTTCCAATCCCTATGCCATGTTCTTCTTCATAAAGTCCAGTTTCTTGGATTATTTGCTCAACACAGAAATTGAAGAGATGTGGTGAAAGTATACAGCCCTGATGCACACCTTTCTTAACTGTAAACCAAGCAATACTTCCTTGTTCTATTCGAACAACTGCCTTCTGGTTCATGTACAGACTCTTCATGATTACAATTAGTGCTCTAGTATTCCCATTTACTTGCAGTTTTATCCATAATTTGTTATGATCCACACAGTCAAAAGCCTTTGCATAGTTGATAAAACATAGATAGACATCTTTCTGATATTCTCTGCTTTTGACTAATATCCAACTGATATCGGCAATGATGTCCCTGATTCCCTACCCTCTTCTAAATCCAGCTTGGTTTTCTGGCAGTTCCCTGCCTATATACTGCTGCAGTTGTTTTTGAATGATTTTTAGTAAAATTTTGCTCACATGTGATATCAATGATATCATTTGATAGTTTCCACATTCAGTTGGATCCCCTTTCTTAGAAATAGGCACAAATATGGATTTCTTCCAGTCAGCTGACCAGGTAGCTGTTTTCCAAATCTTCTGACATAAACATGTTAGCACCTCCAGTGCTGCATCCATTTATTGAAACATCTCTATTGGCATTCCATCAATTCCAGGAGCCTTGTTTTTTACCAATTCCTTTATAAAATGTGACTTGAAGTATGGAGTAGATATTAGAATAATAATGAAGAATGGAGACAGTTATTTGGAAATGTATACTCTTTTTGATGAGAATGTAAGTTTGTGATGAACCTTTGTATAGCAGTTTGAAGAACATGTATGTATATAACTGCTATATAAGACAATCTGCTATTTTCATTTTACAACATCTGCCTGAGACACACTTGTGACAACATCCACAGTAATGCTTATTTTAGCATTTATTCAAATAGTCAAAATTTGGTAATAAGTTAAATGACAAGGAATGAAAGAAGAGTGAAATAAATTATGATGAAATATTTTATAGTGTTAAAGAATAAGGTAGATATTTACCTTTTCTGTAAAGATATTTATAACTTAGCTGTTCAAAAGAGAAAACAGTGAAAACATGCACTATGAAAATATTACATAAAACAAATAAAAATGAGATGGCATATAAGGATGTTAGGACACATACAATAAGAGTCTACAAGGAGAAACAGTATACTAGTAATAACAGATACCTCTGGAATAGGATTAAGATTTTAGAGTGTCATCTATCTATGAATCTATCTATCTATCTATCTATCTATCTATCTATCTATCTATCTATCTATATCTATCTATCTATCTATATATATGTATGTATATAATTTTTTTTTCTGCAGAGAAGAAAAAGGGAGAATTAAAAGTACAGAATGTTGTTGTTGTTGTTGTTGTTGTTGTTGTTGTTGCTGTTGTTAGGTGCCATCAAGTCAAGTCCGACTCATAGGGACCCTGTGTACAGCAGATCAAAACACTTGCTGATTCTGTGCCAGGCAAATGATCTTATTTATGTTTAAGCCCATTGTTGCAGACACTGTGTCAATCCATCTGGCGGAGGATTTTCCTCTTTTGCCTTGACCTGCCGCTCTCCAAAACATGATGTCCTTCTCCAGGGATTGATCTCTCCTGACTACATGTCCGAAATATGTAAGAGGCAGCCTCGCCACTCTTGCTTCCAAGGAGCACTCTGGTTGCACTTCTTCTAGGACAGATTTGTTGGATCTTTTGGCAGTACATGGTATATTCAATAGACATCTCCAGCACCACAATTCAAAAGCATCAATTCTTTTTCTGTCTCCCTTGTTCAGTGTCCAGCTTTCACAACCATATGATGCCACTGAAAATACCATGGCATGAGTCAGACGCACCTTCGTGTTCAATGTGACATCTTTGCTTTACAATACTCTAAAGAGATCTTTTGCCACAGCTTTTCCTAGAGCAATGCGTCTTTTGATTTCTTCACTGCTGCTTCCACGGGTGTTGATTATAGAGCCAAGCAAAGCAAAATCTTGGACAACCTCAATCTTTTCTCCGTTTATTGTGAAGTTGCGTGCTGACCCAGTCATAAGGATTTTTGTTTTGTGGATGTTTAGTCGTAACCCATATTGAAGGCTATGATCTTTGATCTTCATCAGTAAATGTTTTAAATCCTCTTCACTTTCAGCAAACAGAGTTGTGTCATCTGCATAACGCAGGTTGTTAATGAGTCTTCCTCCAATCTTGATGCCGCGTTCTTCCTCATAACGTCCAGCTTCTCGGATTATTTGCTCAGCGTATAAATTGAAGCGATAAGGTGAAAGTATACAGCCCTGATGCACACCTTTCTCAACTTTAAACCACACATTGTTTCCTTGTTCTATTCGAACAACTGCCTCCTGGTTCATGTACAGATTTCTCATCAGCACAATTAGGTGTTCTAGTATTCCCATTTTCCGAATTGTTATCCATAATTTGTTATGATCTACACAATCAAATGCCTTGGCATAGTCAATAAAACATAGATAGACATCTTTCTGATATTCTCTGGTTTCAGCTAATATCCACCTGGCATCAGCAATGATGTCCCTTGTTCCCCGCCCTCTTCTGAATCCAGCTTGATTTTCCGGTATTTCCCTGTCTATATAGGGCTGCAGTCATTTCTGAATGATCTTTATTAAAATTTTGCTTGTGTGTGATATTAATGATATTGTCCAATACTTTGCACATTCAGTTGGATCCCCTTTTTTGGGAATAGGCACAAGTATGGATCTCTTCCAGGCAGTTGGCCAAGTACCTGTTTTCCAAACCTGTTGGCACAAACATGTTAACACCTCCAGTGCTGCATCTATTTGTTGAAACATCTCTATTGGTATCGCATCAATTCCTGGAGTCTTGTGTTTCGCCAGTTCTTTCAAGGCAGCTTCCACTTCATCCTTCAACACTATTGGTTCCTCTTTGTATGCAACCTTTTGGAATGGTTGGTCATCTACCAATTCTTTCTTATATAATGACTCTGTGTATTCTTCCCATCTCCTTTGATGCTTCCTGCATCATTTCATATTTTCCCTGTAGAATCTTTCACTACTACCACTCGAGGCTTGAATTTCTTCTTCACTTCCTTAAGCTTGAGAAACACAGAGTGTGTTCTTCCCTTTTGGTTTTCTGCCTCCAGCTCCTTGCACATGTCATTATAATATTTGTTTTTATCTTCTCGAGCTGCCTTCTGAAATCTTCTGTTTAGTTCCTTAACTTCATCTTGTCTTCCTTTTGCTTTAGCTGCTCCACATTCAAGGGCAAGGTCCAGTGCCTCTTTTGACATGTAATTTGGTCTTTTCTTTTTTTCTTGTCTTTTTAAAGAACTTTTTGCTTCCTTCTTGAATGATATCTTTTATGTCATGCCACAACTCTTCTGGTCTCCTATCATTTGTGTCTAATGCATTAAACCTATTTTTGAGGTGGTCTCTGAA
>VMDO01028736.1:0-22500 GCA_007922755.1 Pedetes capensis
GAAGGAAGGGAAAGAAAGGAAGGAAGGAAGAAAGAGGGAGGGAGGGAAAAAGAGAGAGAGAAAGGAAAGAAGAAAAAGAAAGAAAGGAAAAGAAAAAGAGGGAGAGAGAGAAAGGAAAAGGAAGGAAAGGAGGAAGAAAAAGAAAGAAAGAAAAACAACAAAGAAAGAAAGAGAGAGAGGAAGGAAGGAAGAGAGAAAGGAAAAGAGAGAAAAAAGAAAAGGAAATCATTACAGTGGGTCCTACTGCAATGCTACTGGAATATGACTGGTGTCCTGGTGTTAGGTAAGAAGGGATCGGTGCACAGACATACACAGAGGGGAGACTGTGTGAGGAAAGCGGGAGAAGATGCCACCTGCAAGCCAAGAAGAGAGGTCTTGAGAGAAACCATCCTTGCTGACACCCTGATCTTGAATATCCAGCTCCAGGACCAGGAGACCCGCATCTTTCTGATGTGTGCGCCCTCAGTCTGGGGTGCTTTGTTATGGCAGCCCAAGGAAACAATACAGGCTTGTTGAAAGAAGGCTCACCTCAGCCCCCCAGCTGCCACTGAGGCAAGACAGAAAGACAGGGAAAAACTGGGAGACGTGGGAAGGAAAGAGCTTTCCCCCAGGAACTAGTTTATGTCTCACCTGTGGAGAATCAAGGATTTCAACACAACTGAAAAACTGTTGCGGGGACTGCCTGCACGAAAACATTATTTGGGGAGATATTTCAAATGAAAATGTTAAAGTAACCATGCTTAGTGCCGAAATGTATGTGACTATACATTCTCCTCTCATCCTACATTTTTCTGGGAACATTTTCCACGAGATTGTGGGCTATAATTGCAATGAATAGACCCAGATAACTCGTGACTAAGTGTAATAAGAATTCCTTGGACTGTCCCAATCCAGGCATTTTAACAATGCTCCTTTTCTCTCTGTAAATCTATACAATGTACCTACTGGGACCCATTGAACAATGTAACTTCAAAAGTCACAAACTCATGTATCTCTATACATCCACTGAGAAGACACCTAATGGTGTCTCTCTCTGAACGCCCATGCTTACCCTATAGCACGAACTATCTCTCACCTATACTTAATACATTCAATAGCTTTGTTTCACTCTCTGACTCGACCTGTAAACTCATTTCTGCAATGAGCCAAGGACCAGAGTGGAGATCCTAAGAAGCGGAACTCCGTGGGGCAGATGGTAGCTCTGGGGTACATCTCTCTCCCCTCCGCGGACACCACCAGCTTCAATATTCACACCTACCATCAACACAAGGCGAGCTGTGAGACTGAAGGTGAGAAGCCTCAGTCCCTTCCCCAGTCTGAAAGGCCCTCGCAAAGCCAGGCACCCTCAGCAGCACCGGCCAGCTCTGGCAATGGTGGCTTTGTGCCCAGCACACAGGGAGGCTTGGCCCATGTGAACCCAGCTGTCAGCACCAGCCCAGCCAGAGGGAATGAGAAGGGTAGGTGGAGGACCAGAGCCTGGCATTCATGCACATAGTAGGACGCTTACTTCAATGCTGGCAGAAGGAGTGCAGGGCAGCTTCTGCCTTGCTACAGTCATTAGGCGCCCTGTGGCTCAGTCGAGGAGAAAGCCCAGGGTGGCAGGACAGTAGGCAGCAGGCACAACGGCCCCCAGAGTCCCTCCTACAGGGTGCCAGCACCCCCTGTAGGCAGCAGGTCAGGCTGGGCACATGGGCCAAGCCAGCCACCAGTCAGCCCAGGGTGGGTGTCACTTGTCTGTCCTCCACCAGGTAAGACAATGTGGCAGCCATGCAGGGCAGACCCGCCATTGGCCTGGCCTAGAAGAATTGTTTAAATCATGCTAGCCTGAAGAAGACACAAATTTTTGTGTTGTGCCTCTGCACTGGAGAATTGAGGCAGAAGGGAAGCTCCCTACATTCCACCTCCCCACTCAGAGCTCCTACCTCCTCCAGCCTGTTACCAAGTAGAAAAGAAGATGCCATTCCTGACCTTACAGAGCAAGAGGCCAGTGGGCAAGGCAGCTGCTCAATGGGAAAAAGGCACAGGAGAATGAACTACCATGTCACAGGCTTCAAAGAAAATGTGTCAAGTTGAAGAAAATCATGGAATGATCCTATACTAGACTTTGAGGCCAGCAAAGAGATCTGGGAATATGAATATAAACTGAAGGCCACACTGGTGTTAATGAAATTAAATTCAAGGGGGCAGCAAGAGTGACTTTCCTTAACAACGGTCCCACCCGTGCAAAGGCCCTGAGGCAGGAGGAACCCAATGCAGGCTAGAAATGGAAAGATGGGTGTCCTTTGGTGAGGTGCACCACACCGTGGCCCAGATGACCACATCTACCTGTACCTGGGCCTCAGAAGGTAACTCTCCAGCCCAGTCAGAGACCTGAAATCTGGTTCTTAAGAGGAAGGCGACAATAGAGGCAAGGAAGAGACAGATCCAAATGGAAGGATGAGATTCCCGCTGCGATGATTCCTTCTTTTCCCCAACAGGCATGCACTCCCACACGGGAGCCCCAAGGACCCCTCATGTGCTGGGTAGTGGGATGTGTGTGGTCACAGACAAGACCAGAAAGCAGTGGCAGAGGCTATGTGCAGAGCCAGGGGCTGGTGTCCAGCAGAGCTGGAGTGACGCTGCTCTCCGTGCCTCAGCTTCTTCATCTGCAGTGTGGGGAAACGGCGCCTTTCACGGCGAGGCCCAGCAAGTAAAGACCGTTAAAATGCAGATAGTAGTTCACATGCCCTGAGAGCTGGGGGCACGATGGCCACAGGAAGAGACCCTTGGGCTCATCCTCAGCAGGGAGGATTTCGTGGGCGCATGAGCTACAGGCACACCGGCCAAAAGGCTGGGAAAAGCCCACTAGTGGTTTTAATCTCTACTGATGATTTCTTGAAATTTTAGTACGTTTTTAAGGAGGGCCCTGTTTTCCTTTTGCACTGCCTGCCATAAGTTATGTATCTGGTTACACTTATGTATGAATGATAACATCCTGGGGAAAGAGCAAAGGGGTCTAGCCTCCTGGTCCGTTTGGATCATATCATGGAAAAGACAAATGCAGCCCCCAAATCAGCCTAAAAGAACATGCGTGGAGTCCAATAGTACACAGTCTACTTGTGAAGCAGCTGAGAGTTGGCAGGTGGCAGCCCACGGTGCAGGGCTGAAGGTCTTTTAACAGAAACAGGGCGCCGGCCTCACCCAGGATGCAGGGGTATGCCCCCATGGCCTGATTCCTCAGTTCTGACCTGGCCAGGAAGGTAGGATGGGCTGAGCCCCACTTTCATTCTCTGCCTAAAGAAATGGCCCCAGTCATTTTCAGGAGCCAAGATCCTCTGTTGGTAAGGAAGGCAACTGTCAGAGCTTCATCGGCACCAAGAATGGATGTGAATTCATGACAGCAAATCTCTGAGAGAAATGTGTTGTGTTACTTTAAATCCACAGCATCAGGAGCCTATATTTAGGAGCTCTAAGCAGAGGGGCTGCCTGCCCTACCCTCTAAGCCATTCATGATAAGCCCTCACCTAGAATCAGCTCTTAGCCAGGACAGTCCTTCCACCTTGCCCAAGGATAAAGGCAGATGTCTGCTCATGGGACTCCTAAGCCAAGCACACTTCTGAGCACCTCAGATGCATTTTCCCACCCTCCGTTAATCCTCACTTTCTAGACAAGAGGACTGAGGCAGAGGCCAGGCACCATGGTGCATGCTTATAACCCCAGAGACTTGGGAGGCTGAGGCAGGAGGATCTCGAGTCCGAGGCCAGAGGCAGCCTGCACAACTTAGTGAGACTCTGTCTCAAAAGAAAATATAACAAAGTGGGTGGGAATGCACCTTAGTGGTACAGCACTTGCCTAGCAATGCACAAGGCCCTGGGCCCAAGCCCTGAGTACTGCAAAATAAATAAATAAGTAAATAGATAAAAAAGAAAACAAATAAATAAAAGAGGACTGAGGCACAGAGAAGCTAAGCAACCTGTTCAAGCTCATGTAGTATATGGCCAGGGATTTGAACATAGGAAATCTGCCTTCAATGACAACTCTTAACCATCACTCCAGACTACAACTTGGCTTTTAGTAAATATTTTGTCTGTTGATTTCTTTTGTGTAAAATGAAAGGTGGGACTAGGTGACCACTAAGGTCACACTCCTCTCCAAAACAGAGAGGGTGAAGAATCCAGTGGTTCCAAGTTAGGACTTGGGTATTAACTGGGTCTGGCCTTCCTGTATGGGCTTGGGTGAGGAGCTGGAGGTGGAGCAGTTGAGGAGCGGGTGGCAGGCACGAGGTGAGTGCCCCAAGCTGAGGGTGGCTCTGGCCAGGGCAGACTTGAAAGGATGAGGAAGTCCAGTGCTCAAGGTTCCCAAGGGCTCCCAGAAACGTGAGGATGTCATTGACCTCAACAGTGGGTCTCGAGGACTGTCCCTGACAGCCCCTGCAGTGGAGCATGATGGGACCCAATGTCCCTAGAAACCATCCATGCAGAGCAGGACCAAGAGAGCCTGTCATTCCCAGCCTGACAGTGACCACCCAGAGGAGAAGCATTTCCCATGGTGCCCTGGGAAGTTCTGCCGCCCTTGTAGCCAGGGCACAATAGGTAGATTTCTTCCAACTGGCTGTTGAGTCCCTCCTCCTCCTCAGACACTGGCCCAGCACTCAGTAGCTGGGTCAACCTCAGAATATGAGTTAACTCTGGGCATCAGTTCTCCTGTTTACAAAACAATAGCAGCACGCTTAGAAGTTAGGAGAACAGAGCCTAGGGTCCTGGGTTCAAATCCCAGCCCTACCACTCACAACCGCACCAGCTTAAGGCAAGTCACTTTGCAGGGCTGCAGCTCGCGATTTCCTTACTTTTAAAAAATAAGAAGTGGTTATTGGTCAGATTAAACAAGTTAATGTTTTGTAAAGTACCTGATCTGTAAATATTTGCTCCTGTCATTGTTACTTTGAAATACTACTGTGATTAAATGCGCTAATATACACCTGGCACCTGACAGGCACCCAGGAGGTGTGAGCCTCTAACATAGTTATTGTTACTGTTATTCTAGCCGCATGGCCCTTGCTGCAAGAAGACAGCTAGCAGAGCCCTGCAGAATAAAAAGACAATTCTAAGGCCAGGCATGCAACTGGAAGGCGGAGGCAGGAGAATTGCAGATTCGAGGCTAGAGGTAGCCTGAGTAACTTAGTGAGACCCTGACTCAAGATAAGAAAAAGATAATAAGATAAAAGGAGCGGGGAGTGGAGAGAGAGAGACAGAGGACACACACACACACACACACACACACACACGAGATAGAGAGAGAGAGAGAGAGAGAGAGAGAGAGAGAGAGAGAGAGAGAGAATATGAGAATATTCTGCAACAATTTACAAGTGGGAGTCATTAAGCCCAAAGGCAAGCCAGCAGGGTGGGGAGGGAGGTTGCCTCTAAAGTAGGCAGGGTGCTTGTGGGGCAGGGTCCGGCTTCACCCCGCGGCCTGGTCAGCTCCAAGGCCCACAGCGAGTCCCCAGTTCCCAAGGCGGCTGGGACGCCCGGGCCACTCCTGCGCTCATCTTCCCAGCAAGTCTCCAAAGAGACTTCATGAGAAGCTGCTGCCCCAGGACTCTGCCGACAGCCGACAGCCGCGGGCCTGGGCACCGTACACAACGAAGGAGCCGAACACGGAGGGGCCGCCGCGCCCGCGTCGCCCTCCCGTCCCGGGCCGCCACCGGGAAGGACGCCGCCCGCGCGGGGCGCTTCTGCGGGGCGTCGCGGGGAGCCGGAGGCGCCGCCGCGCCCCGCCACGCTCCCGAGCTCCGGCCACAGTGACGGCGGCGCGGGTCGACCCGAGGCGCAGGGCCTCCCCGCCAGGCTCCAGCCCCGGCCTCCCGCGCGGCCGCCGCGCCCGCCCGCCCTGCCGCGCTTACCCGGGGCCGGAGCCCGCGCCAGCAGCACGGCCGCCGCCAGCGCCAGCAGCCGCATCTCCCCGCCGCCGCCCAGTGCTGTGACGCGGGAGAGCGCAGCGGCCGCCGCCAGCCCGCCCCGCGCCCGCCCCCGCCCGGCCCGGCCCGCCCCTCGGCCGCCCGCCACCGCCGGGGCCAGGGCTTCTGGGTCCCTCGGCCTGCGCAGGGCAAGCGGTGCGACCTGAGGGTGTCCGCTCTCATAGCGCCCATTTCCCAACTGGGAAAACTGAGGTCTAGCGGCGACCGCTAGGGATTACAGAGCCGCAACGGGTTCCTCCTTGTCCCCACCCCGCAGTCATTCCTAAGAGGAGTGGTCTGGGAGACTCGGGGTGGCGTCTACCAAACCCTGACACGGACCTCCTGTGCAAACTCCACAGGAACCCTTTGGAGCCCCCGAGGCTGAGGGGGAAGAAGACACCCCTCTGTTTCTGTGAACTTGGAGATGGGTGTGGTGGTGACATACTTGGAAACTTAAAGGGTCCACACAGATAAGATCAGAATATGTGGAAATTATCAACAACGCCCTTTTGGGTCACCCGGCCAGGCATGGGATATCCGATTTGCAGATGTTAATGACCCCCTCCCCCCTCTGCCCTGAGATCCTGGGCAGCTCCTTAATCTCCATGTGCCTCAATTTCCTCCATCTGTACAGCTGGCCCATCCCCCCCCCCCAACACACACACACAGGGCGGTTAAGAAGATTAAGTTGAAGTTTGGCACCCAGTTCCTGACAGGTGAAGGTCAGCTGTTATATTCCTATGATTATTACAGACAGGGGTGCAAAAACAGGGACAGACCCAGATCACACAGCCAGGGAGCCAAGACAAGGCCATCCAGCCCAAGTCCTCTAGACCCAGGCCTGATGTCTTTTCTTGGGGTCTGGGCTGACTGATGAGTTAGCTCAGGGTCTCCAGAAAATATAGTGCTGTTAGGTGTGCTTTGTGTCTGTCTGTGAGAGAAGTCTTCCGGGTTCCAGAAAAAGCAGCAGCAAATGAGTCCAAGATGTTCTGCTAGATCATTTGGGAGGCTAGATCATTTGGGGGTTGAGAGTGGGCCCCTTGGGGGTGAAGAGCAGATAGGGATCCCCATTTCCTTCCTTGTAAGGGGAGTGAAGGAAGAGGTCTAGGGAGGCATGGAGCAAGAGGTGCTGCCCACTGGCACTGAGCCCCTGGGTGAGTTCCAGAGGGGCTGCCCACCCTGCAACCCTGGTCGGTGAGTGCAAATGCGCTGTGAACTCCCCAAATCCTAGGCACTCTCTGGAGTCCCCTGTTCCCTGTTTAATCTGCAGGTGGGAGCCCCTCCCATGGAGCAGGGCCCTGCAGGGACTGGGCTGATATCAAAGCAGCTAAGGTGGAGAGAACAGCCCCCCTCAGAGCCAGGCCTGTGGAGGGGTCTGAGGAGCTGATGGGGAGCTGACTGCAGGGCCCCAGATCTGACACCAAGGGCAAAAATAAAGACAAATACTGTGGTCAAACTGAATCCCACAGCCCAGGAATGCAAACATTCCCATGAGGCTTCCAGAAAACAGCTTAGAAACTGCTTTGCACTCCTGAGCCAGTGAGCCTTACACCCCACCTGTGGGCGGTCCCAGGCCCCACTTTACAGATTAGGAAACTGAAGCTCAAAGAGGACCAGACATCTTTCCAGGGTTCTGTGGGCCACAGTGTCTGAACTGGGATCTTTGATTCTGATCGCTGTCAGCTGGGCCCTGGAGCCCAAGGCAGTGCAGGCAGGACCTGGAAGAAGATACTGGAAGAGGACTGAAAGCAGAATCATATCCTGTACTGAGCAATAGCTGGGGGTCTTTGGGCAAGACAACCTCTCTGAACGTTCCTTCACAAACAAAGGTGGTGTATATAACATGGCAGGTCCACATGAGTGCACATGAGCAGGTATAAGGAAGCAGCAGTGCAGTTCAATGTCCCGCAAGACCTCCCACCCCCGCCTCAGTGCTTGCAACTGACTCAGTTGGGGAGAATGCATTGTCCACACTCGGAGGAGCCAGATCCTACTTTGGTCATTGTATATTTCTAAATATTAGTGTCTCCTTGTAGAACTAAGCAGATGTTCCACCCAGCCACCCTTTGGCCTGTTTTTCTCTTTGCCTCAGCTGGTGCTTGCTGGAGATTCAGGCCTGCAAGGCACTTTGTTCTGTGTAGGTAACATTGTGCTGTTTTCAACTAAGTGCTCTGCCGGTGCTCTTCAGCCTCCCAAATGATCTAGCAGAACATCTTGGCAAGGCTTTTGCTGCACCACACGAGAATAGGAAGATATACCCAGTCTCCATGACAGACACCACCAATGACCCGGATTAGACAGTATTTCAGCTGATCCGAACTACACTAGCAAAAAGTATCCTGATTTTTCCTCTCCTTTGTGCCTGCCCAGGCATTCCCAACATTAGGATGATTGGAAAACCACTGATCTATTTATTCAGCCCTGGCTCTATCAAGTCTGACTTTGTTCAGAATTAGAATAGCAATATACAATTATTAAAAAAAAAAAAAATCACCCCTCCCCAAAATTCCTACCTAGGTTTTCAGATAAGCATTCAGACTATTCTACAGTTGATCTAGGTCCCTGTGAACTTTAAATACTCAGCTAATCCTAGGGTCTGCTAGTTGCCACTGATGGGAATCTAGATTCTCTGGAAATATAGTAGATGCTTTCTGTGTTTGTTGGGTGAGAGAGGGGAGAGGATGGTATGGTTTTGTAATCAACTTGATTTTATTCATGACAAATATATCCCTTAACTAAGAGCACCAAGAAAAAGTAAACACCTCCCTTCTGAGGTGTTCAGCAGATCTATTTGTATTCCTCCTTCATTGTGGATGTATCCAAGTAATTTTGAAGATTTCCTCCTCCTTGTTGCTCACAGACATGTTACAGCTAAAAGCAGTTGGTTGTATGCTGGGATTGCCTCTAAGAGGGAGTGAACAAAGAGTGAACTCAGGATAAAAGAGACTTTCAGCTGTGACTGATGCTGAAGATAAAGAGATCTCCATTGCAGACAATGCCGCATCCACCCAATCTGAAGGAGAAGCCTAGAGAGGTCAGGGGAGGAATTTGCATGACGGCTGCAGTGTACTGGGTTGTCCCGGAAGGCAAGAAAATGTGACAGCTGTGACGTCTGATCCCTTTATATCTCAGAAGCTAAGCAGGGTCTGCCCTGGTTAGTACCTGGATGGGAGACCACCCGGGAATACCAGGTGCTATAGGCTTGGGAGAAGGACCCAGCAACCCACTCCCAAAAAACAACCAGCCATTGAAAACCCTATGAATAGCAGAGAAGCATGACAATATTGTTTCACCTGTTGGATGTAGGGTCGCTGTGAGTCAGACACTGACTCAATGGCACCTAAAAAAAGCAACAAGAAAATGTGAAGCTATAGACCTGACAGTACATGGAGGCTGAACTAACTCCTCCAAATCAACTGCCTTGGTGATCCCGATAGACAGGCAGTGTTCACAACACTATTACTCAGTATTATGTTGCTGTGATGAAATGCCTGAGAAAAATAACTTGAAGGGAGAAATTCTTTCTTTTTGCCTACAGTTTTGGAGGTTTGAGTCCATAGACCTTCGCATCATTGAGTCTGTATATGCAGTGAGGCAGAACATATAACAGCAGCTACTCACTTCATGGTGAACAGGAAGCAGACAGAGAGGGGTACAGGAAAGGGCCAGGTCAAGATGTAGCCTCCAAGGACTTCCCCCAGTGACCTGCAGTGAGGCCCCACCTTGTAAAGTTTCCAGTATCTTTCAAAATAGTGCCAACCCCTGTGAATCCAGCCTGTAGCATATGAAACTCTGGGAGACATTTCATATCCAAACCATAATAATGAATTTAGCAGTAAATGTGAGCTTGGTGCCAAGGAGTCTTCAGGCTGGCCAGAGGCAGCCACCTTGGCCAGGTGCCAGGAGACAGAAAGAAAGGGCCCCAGATTCTTAGAAGGCTCCAGAAGGAGGGGATTAGAAAAGGAAGAGGCTAGCTGGACAGTGGGGCTGGGATTTAGCTCAGTTGGTAGAGCGCTGCACTGCAGTCTCTGAGGCCTCGAGTTCAATTCCCAGCACTGCAAAAATGGGAGAAGGACTTGGCAATCCACTCCCAAGGCAATCCCGAAAGAGTCAGCCATTGAAAACCCTGTGAGGGTCACTATGAGTTGGATACCGACTCGATGGCACCTAACAACAACAACAAGCTGGACAGTTGACCTATATAACTGACCACAAAGAAAATTTACCTTCAGCTGACCGCTGATTTACACTGATGTACGAGACTAAAAAATCTCAGTCCTTTCCTTCTAATTTCATTCAATGGAACATTTAGTGACCAAAAAGCCAGACTGAGGAACTATCAGGTTAAAGGAGGTTAAAAATGTTTATCAGCTTAATTGTAATGTATCATCCTGGATCAGATCTGGAATCAGAAAAAAAAATTGGTGAAAAGGACATTATTGGTAGTGTTCAAAAACTTTGAACATGGATGGAGCATATTGATTGTATAGGCATTAAATTTATTATCCATGGCTATGGAAGAGAATGTCTTTAGACTTCAGAAGATTCATACTAAAGTATTCGGTTTTAACAGATATGATATCTGCAAGATACTCTTAAATGGCTAGCAAAGACAATAGCATATCTATAATATGCATTGTTGTTTTGTTCTTAGGTGCCATCTGTTGTTGTTGTTGTTAGGTGCCGTTGAGTCGGTATCCGACTCATAGCGACCCTCATAGGGTTTTCAATGGCTAACTATTTCGGGATTGCCTTGGGAGTGGATTGCCAGGCCCTTCTCCCATTTTTGCGGTGCTGGGAATTGAACTCGGGTCCTCAGAGACTGCAGCGCAGCACTCTACCCACTGAGCTAAATCCCAGCCCTAGGTGCCATCTAGGTGGGTCTAACTCATAGGGACCCTATGTACATCAGGATGAAACATTCCCTGACACTGTGCCACACCTGGCACTATGTCAGTGCTTCTCTGCTATTCATAGGATTTTTGATGGCTGACTGTTTTGAGAGTGGGCTGCTGGGTCCTTCTCCCAAGCCTGAAGCACCTGGTGTTCCCAGATGGTCTCCCATCAAAGGACTAACCAGGCCTGACATTTCTTAGCTTCAGAGATCTGATGAGATGAGACATCTGGGTGGTACAGCTGCAGACAAAATATGCATTATATGCCATAATATACATGTAGAAAGAGACACAGCCACAGAGAGAGAAGAATGAGAAGTTGAAGCCAGATGAAGAGTATATGGAATTCATTGTATTATTCTTGCAACTTCTGCTAAGTTTTAATTTTTTTCAAAATAAAATTTGGAAATAAAAATTTGTTTATGGCTGGGCAGTGGCACGTGGCTGTAATTCCAGTTGCTAGGGAGGCTGAGGTGGGGGGATCACTACAGCACATGAGTTCAAGGCCAGCCTGGGAAACAGAAGGAGACATCTCAAAAAGGAAAAAGCTTATGAGTTTTATTTTTAGATATCTCAGTTTTATTTGATTGATATGCTGATTACCAGCATCCTATACTTATCGCCTGCAGCTTTAGCACTGTGGTGTCTGATGCCATCAGGTCTCGGAAGCTAAGCAAGATCAGGCCTGGTTAGTACTTGGATGGGAGACCATCTGGGAATAACAGATACTGTAGGCTTGGGAGGAGGACCCAGGAACCCACTCCAAAAAATCAATCCGCCATTGAAAACCCTATGAATAGCAGAGAAGCACCGACAATAGTGTTTCACCTGTTGTATATAGGGTTGCTATGAGTTGGACTTACTCACTCAACAGCACCTAACAACAACAACAACATAATTATTATCAGGGAGAAGGACCTGGCAGCCTACTCCCAAAACAATCTGCCATTGACAACTCTATGAATAGCAGAGAAGCACTGACATAGTGCTGGGTGTGGCACAGTGTCAGGAAGTGTTTTGTTCTGTTGTACATTGGGCCGCTGTGGGTCGGACTTGACAGCACCTAACAACAATATCAACAAGTAATTATTGTCTAATATATCATGCTGTTTTTCATATTTCCTTTGTTGCAAGGTGCCATTGGTTATAAAATGCTCCCTCCAGATTTTAGAGATGTTACAATGAAATGGATGTTTTGTGACTCTAAGCAGAAGATTAGGCCTTGAGGGAAGTTCTCATTCTGGACTCCCAATAACTTGGAAATAGGGGATTAAGTTACCCCTCTGTATATCTTTGTACAGAGATGCCAAGACTCACAACTTGGAGCACGTCCACACTAGAAGTCTTCCAGAAGCAATAGAGATCCAGGATGAGGAGGGCTGCCCTTTGACTCCCCTGGAGGGGAGGATGTCAAATTCATCAGCTGGCTGTTGCTGGAAGCAAGTGATTCACTCTTCCAGCACCTGACGGTGAGAGCCCATCATCCCCGGAAGAATCTAAGCTACATGCAGGCTCAAAGGCACGTAAGAGGCAACGGGCTTTCACAAACCGTCACACACAGTTAATGTTGTTTGTTTTATTGCTGTTGTAATTGCGGGTGTATTTCATTTATAAATGTGCTTTTGTTTTACAGGTACACTTGGATGTTTGTGTTTGTGTTGCTTAAATTATTTCAGCAGCAATAACTTAAGCCAGGGGCTTAAGTTCGCTTCACACTGGTGTAGGGGGTTCACACTCTTCTGAGACCAGCGCAACTTCAAGTTGGTAGTTCCTGGGTGTGTATTTGGAAGGGCTTCAGCAAGCCCTGCCACAGAATGCAAATGCCCATGGGGTTTGTGTATCATTTGTGGACTTCTTAGTGGGGTCCTTGTGCTCTGCTCCAAGCCAGGTGCCAGCATGGCCAGGGCAGAGCAGCTGGTAACACATGCATACCCGTGCACATGTGAACCCTCTTTCACACCCAACATGCGTGCACGGGGACTAGCTCCAGTGCCAGGTGTTGAAATCTAGCTGTTGTATTTTCATGAACCTCTTTGTTCCCTCTTTCCTACAGCTCAGCACATCCTCCTAGTCCCTATGCCAGCTCCTTTCCCTGTGGGACCTTCTGGTCAGTCTCACTGGAGAGGCTTAGAGCCTCACCCCGCATTCGCATACCCAAGTCCTTCTGCAAAACCCTCTAATGCGCCCGCAGCACATGGCTTGCTCTGGGCCAGAAACCACGCTGAACTTGCCAAAAGTCAACCTCTTATTCCCTCATGTATTTTTGCTATGTGCAACATTGACACCCACAAATCTTATAGGACACTTGCTGTTGTTGTTAGGTGCTGTCAAGTCAGATCCGACTCATAGTAACACTCTATGTCCGCAGGGTTTTCGATGTCTCCTTATTTCAGGAGTGGGCTGCCAGGTCCTTCTCCCATTTTTGTGGTGCTGGGCATTGAACCCAGGGTCTCAGAGTGTGTGGAGCGAGTGCTCTACCAACTGAGCCAAACTCCAGTCCCGCTTGCTGTATGCTTTGCTTCTAAGGAGAGGGCTCCCTACCTGCGGGGTGGACCTGCCTTTCCTGTCTGTGGCTTTCCTGCCTTTGGCTTTTGCTCCTCAGAATCTGTCAGTCTTCTTGTGTTGCCTTAACAAAGTGCTACCAACAGGGTGGATTAAACAACAAAACTATTCTCCAGGACTGGAGGCTGGACGTCTGAAAATAAGGGATCAGTCCCACATCTTGATTAGCAAGGTTGGTTTCTTCTGAGGCCTGGCTTCTTGGCCTGGAGATAGGCATCCTCTCCTTGTGTCTTCATCCAGCGCTATAATTTAGATCTTAAATGTTTCCCAAATGTCCAGGTGTTAAAGGTGTGGTCCCCAAACTGATGTTTTCATGAAGTGCTGAAATCTTTAAAACGTGTGATCTGGTTTGGGTCATTGAGGTTACACCCTCAAAGGGGATTGTGGAACCCTGGTCTCTTCCTCATTCTCTCTCTTTCACATTCTACTACATGTCACACCACAGTATACCAACACATCACAAGCCCGAAAGCAACAAGGCCAATCAATCAGAGACTGAAACCTCCAAAACTGTGAGTCAAAATAGACCTTTTCTCTTTATAAGTTGATTGTCTTAGGTATTTGTTACACTTACAGAAAGCTGTCTAACACGCTTTCCTTTCTTGGGCAAGGCAGAGCTGCTAACACACATGGTCTTTGCTCTTTGTAACTCTGGGTCATAATCTCCTCCTCTTCTTATAAGGTCATCTGTTATGCTGAATTAAGTTTCATTCATCAGACCTCATTTTACCTTAACTACCACCTGCGGAAGCAGCAGTCAAGAAATCAAAAGACACATTCCTCTAGGAAAAGCTGTGGCAAAAGATCTCTTTAGAGTGTTGAAAAGTAAAGATGTCACATTGATGACGAAGGTGCGTCCCACTCATGCCATGATATTTTCAGTTGCATCATATGGTTGTGAAAGCTGGACATTGAACAAGGGAGAAAGGAGAAGAATTGATGCTTTTGAATTGTGGTGCTGGAGACCATGGACTGCCAAAAGAACCAAACCTCTTTTAGCCTATCTTCAAGTGCAGACACATTCTGAAGCACTGGGATATGGGGCTTCAGCATGGAAATTTGGGGACGACACAAGTCAGCCTATAACAGCATCCATTCTGAGCACCTCAGAGACCCATGGAAAGTCTGTCAGGATTCCATCATCTTTGATGGGCCCCTTGTCGATCCTTGTACCTAAACCCTCATTAGGATGTCCCATACATGGGGCATTGCCTGTGCACTCTGTTTCCCTCTCTGCATCCTTAGGCACTTGCTCACCTTTCCCTCACCTTCCTTCTACTCCTTCCTTCTATTCTCTTTCTCTGGCCCAGTTTTCAGGATCTTGTTTCCTGTCCTGACTCATCATCTTTACCATCTCTCACCTGAATTCCTACCAGGTTTCCCTCTTGAGATTCCTCTCACCTGAAGTTTTCAATCTTTCTAAAAAACAAGGATACATTTCCAAAAAAGCTTTGTTATTTCACTGTCTTGAGTTGGCTGTGTCCTTACCCATTATGAAGTGCCCCTACCATCAAAGCTAATTTAATTCTGAAGGACCAAGGACAAAAAATTAAGACTGAGGACTGTGGTCTATCAACCATGGATGTGAACACGAAAGGCCCGCAAAGTCACTTCAAATTGAGGTATTGTTACAGTCAAATGTTCTATTTACCTTTTTACTCTAGAAGCTGCACTTGCTAATATGGAAAACTTATAAAACTATGCAAAATAGAGAGGAAAATTATCAACAATGATCAACTAATGATAATCACTTGAACATTTCATTACATTTCCACTATTTCCATGAACATCTGTTTATCCCGTTTGCTTAGGATGTGCCTCACAAAAGTTCATTTGTTAAAAACTCAATACTCAAAATCATATGTGTGAGAGCTTATCTACAAAGATGGCATTGTTAACTTGATTGGACTGAGAGACACCTAAGAGATGAGTAAAGCATATCCCTAGTGAAGTAATAACTATGAGGGCATTTCCAGAAGTGATTAGATCATGAAGGCTCTGACCTGATCCACTGATGGATTCATAATTTGTACAACTGTCGGGAGGTGGTGGAACTATGAAGGGGCCCTGTTAGAGGAAGCGGATTGCTGGAGGCAGGCTCTGGAAGGGTGTAGCTTGACCCTGGCCACTTCCTATTATTCCTCTTTCCTTCCTAGCTACTGGGAGTTGAACAGCCTTTCTCCACCATGCTCTTCCACCATGATGTTTCTGCCTTGCCACAGGTCTAAAGCAATGGAACCAGTGGACCATAGACTGAAACCTCAGAAACTGTGAGCCAAAATAAATCTTTCCTCCTTGTAAGTTGTTTTTCTCAGATATTTGTCACAGTGACAAAAACCTGACATAATATGCTATGGCATTTAGAGGTAGAGCCTTTATGAGATAATTAGGATTGAGTGAGGTCATGAGAGTGGGGCCTCATGGGATAGCATTAGTGGTTTTATAAGAAGAGGAAGAGGGGCCTAAGCTAGCACACTTGCCCTACCTCACCATGTGATGCCCCCTGCCATGTTATGATGCACCATAAATGACCTCATCAGATGCCAACCCTGTGCTCTTGGATTCCCAGCCTCCAGAACCATGAACCAAATTAACTTTCTTTATAGTTACCTGGTCTCAGGTATTTTGTATAGACACAGAAAATGGGCTAAGACTTAACAGATGGATTATTTTCCATGTTATTTCCTAGTTGTTGTTTGTTGTTGTTAGATACCTTTGAGTTGTGTCTAACTTATGAGACTCTCATAGGGTTTTCAATGGCTGATTGTTCTAGAATTGTTTCTTTTTTTTTTTAATTGGAAAATTTTAATGTACACCTTAATGTGATTCATTCTGACTTGCTTTTCATTGTGACATGTCCATATATGCATTTTGATGAACATTATTCCTATAGGTTACCCCTTACCCTCCCCTACGCTTCCCCCCTCCCCGCCTCCTCATTTAAGTCTTCTCTAACTTTTACTTTGTAATATTTTTCTATATGTCCTTGCGTTCCAGTTCTGTTTAAGATAGAAACTTTTTCTGTAGTGGTCTTTGTTTTTATCTTCTTAGAACAATTACATGCATTTTCTAGACCACTTAAATTGACACCATTCTTATCTTTTCCCCCCCCTTTTATTTTGATCTGACCTTTGAATAGGATTTTTCCTTCTTATAATATTGAATCAGCTCCCTCATATGAGTGAGAACATGTGGTGTTTCTCTTTCTGAGCTTGTGTTCATTCACTTAAAATAATTTTCTCTAATTCCATCCATTTTGTTGCGAATGACCTTATTTCATTTTTCTTGGTTGCTGAGTAGTATTCCATTGTGTATATATACCATAGTTTTTTTTAATCCATTCTTCTGTTGAAGGGCACTTTGGTTGATTCCATATCCTTGCTATTGTGAAAAGCACTGCATTGAACATGGAGATGCAGGTGTCTCTGTGGTATGATGACCCATTTTCCTTTGGGTAAATTCCCAATAGTGTAATAGCTGGGTCATATGGTAGATCTATTTTTAGTTTTTTAAGATACCTCCATATTGATTTCCACAGTGGTTGCACCAATTTACAGCTCCACCAACAATGTAAGAGTGTTCCCTTTTCCCCGCAACCTCGCCAGCATTTGTTGTTGTTTGTTTTATTGATCTTGGCCATTCCTTCTGGTGTAAGATGAAATCTCAGAGTTGTTTTGATTTGCATTTCTCTAATGGCTAGGGATGTTGAGCATTTTTTCATGTGTTTCATGGCTTTACGGACCTCTTCATTTGAGAACTGTCTACTCGGTTCCTTTGCTCATTTGTGTATTGGGTTGTTTATTTTTTGGGGAGTTTTTTTCTTGAGTTCTTTATAAATTCTAGTAATTAGACCTTTATCTGATGTATAAAATGCGAAGATTTTTTCCCCCATTCCGTGGGGGTTTCCTTGACTCTGTTAATTGTTTCTTTTGCTGTGCAGAAGCTTTTTAATTTCATGTAATCCCATTTATCTATTTTTGTTGCAATTTCTTGAGCAATTGGAGTCCTATTAAGGAAATACTCTCCTAAGCCTATATGATGGAGTGTGTTGCCTATCTTGCCTTCTACAAGTTTTAACGTTTCTGGTTTTATGTTGAGATCTTTTATCCACTTTGAGTTAACTTTCATGTATATTGAGAGATGGGGGTCAGCATTTATTTTTCTGCATGCAGATGACCATGTTTCCCAGCACCATTTGTTGAAGAGGCTGTCCTTTTTCCAGTTTACTTGCTTTGCTCCTTCGTCGAAAATAAGGTGGCTATAGGTGTGTTGAGGTATTTCTGGGTCTTCTATTCTGTTCCAGATATCTTCAGGCCTATTTTTGTGTCAGTATCAAGGTGTTTTTGCAACCACTGCTCTATAGTATAGCTTGAAGTCAGGAATTGTGATTCCACCTGCATTCGTTTTGCAGCTTAAGAGTGTTTTGGCTATACGTGGTCTTTTGTGGTTCCATATGAATTTTTGGATCATTTTTTCTATTTCTATAAAGTCTGTCAGTGGAATTTTAATGGGTATTGCATTAAATCTATAGATTGCTTTTGGTAGGATAGCCATTTTTACAATATTAATTCTCCCTGTCCAGGAGCAGGGAAGGTCTTTCCATTTTTCAGTGTCCTCTGCTATTTCTTTCTTTAATGTTTTGAAATTTTTGTTCTGGAATTGTTTCTGAAGTAGATGGCCACGTCCTTCTTCCATTTTTGCAGTGCTGAGATTTGAACTTGGGTCCTCAGAGAGTGCAGAGCAACGCTCTACCAACTGAGGCAAGCCTTAGGTGTTGTTGTTAGGCCCATTGAGTTAGATCCGACTCACAGCTTTCTATGTACAACAGAAGGAAATACTCCCTAATTCTGTGCCAAGCATATGGTCTTATTTATGTTTAAACCCATTGTTGTAGGCACTGTATCAACCCATCTAGTTGAGGGTTTTTCTTTTATTCATTGAGTGGCTACTCTCCTAAAAATGTTGTCCTTCTCAAAGGATTGGCCCCTCTTGACAAAATGTTCAAAATATGTAAGACACCATCTAGCCATCCTTGCTTCCAAGGAGCATTCTGGTTGCACTTCTTCTGGGACAGATCTGTTGGTTCTTTTGGCAGCCCATGGTATAGTCAATATTTGTCTCCAGCACCATAATTCAAAATCATCAATTCTTCTCCTATCTCCTTTGTTCAATGTCCAGCTTTCACAACCATATGATGCAACTGAAAATACGATGGCATGAGTTAGGCACACCTTTGTCTTCAATGTGACATCTTTACTTTTCAACAATTTAAAGAGGACTTTTGCAACAGCTTTTCCCAATGCAATGTGTTTTTTGATTTCTTGACTGCTGCTTCCATGGATATTGATTGTAGAACTAAGTAAAGCAAAATCATGGACAACCTCAATCTTTTCTCCATTTGTCATGAAGCTGCATACTGACCCAGTTGTAAGGATTTTTGTTTTGTTGATGTTGAGGTGCAATCCACACTGAAGACTGTGTTCTTTGATTTTCATCAGTAAATGTTTCAAATCCTCTTCACTTTCAGCAAGCAGAGTTATGTTATCTGCATAACACAGGTTGTTAATGAGTCTCCCTCCAATCATAATGCTGCTTTCGTCTTCATAAAGTCCAGTTTCTTGGATTATTTGCTCAGCATAGAAATTGAAGAGGTACAGTGAAAGGATGCAGCCCTGATGTTGTACCTCAACTTTAAACCAAGCAGTGTTTCTTTGTTCTGTTTGTACGACTGCCTCCTGGTCCACGTATAGATTCCTCATGGGTATAATTAGGTGCTCTGGTATTCCCATTCTTTACCATGTTATCCATAATTTGTTATGATCCACACAATCAAATGCCTTTTCAGAGTCAATAAAACATAAATAGACATCTTTCTGGTATTCTCTGCCTTCAGGTAATGTCCACCTGACATCAGTAGTGGTGTACCTGGTTCCACTCCCTCTTCTGAATCCAGCTTAACTTTCTGGCAGTTCTCTGTCTGTATACTGCTGCGATGCCTTTTGAATGATCTTTAGCAAAATTTTGCTTGTGTGTGATATTAATGATATTATTCAACAGTTTCCACATTTGGTTGGATCCCCTTTCTTGGGAATAGGCACAAGTATGGATCTCTTCCAGTCAGTTGGCCAGGTAGCTGTTTTCCAAATCTATTGGCATAAACATGTTAGCACCTCTGGTGCTGCATCTGTTTATTGAAACATCTGTGTTGGTATTCCACCAATTCCTGGAGGCTTGTGTTTCGCCAATTCCTTCAAGGAAGCTTCCACTTTGTCCTTCAATACCATTGGTTCCTGATCATATGTAACCTCTTGGAATGGTTGGTCATCTACCAATTCGTTTTTGTATAATGACTCTGTGTATTCCTTCCATCTTCCTTTGATGGTGCTTGCATCATTTAATATTTTCCCTGTAGAATCCTTCACTATTGCCACTCAAGGCTTTTCTTCAATTCCTTAAGCTTAAGGAAAATAAGCATATTCTTCCCTTTTGGTTTTCTATTTCCAGCTCTTTGCACATGTTATTATAATATTTGATTTTGTCTTCTTGAGCTGCCCTTTGAAGTCTTCTATTTAGTTCCTTAACTTCATCATGTCTTTCTTTTTACTTCAGCTGCTAAACATTCAAGGACAAGTTTTAGTCTCTTTAGACATGTAATTTGGTCTTTTCTTTTTTTTTTTCCTATATTTTTAATAACCTTTTGCTTTCCTCATGAATGATGTCTTTGATGTCATGCCATAACTCTTCTGGTCTTCTATCATTAGTGTCTAATGCATTAAACCTGTTATTGAGGTGGTCTCTGAACTCAGGTAGGATATTCTCAAGGTCATACCTTGGCTCTCATACACTTGTTCTAATTTTCTTCAGTTTCAATTTGAACCTGCATATGAGCAGTTGATGGTCTGGTCCACAACCAGCATGTAGTCTTGTTCTGACATTTGATATTGAGCTTTTCCTTTGTTTCTTTCAACAAGTGTGGTCAATTTGATTCCTGTATGTTCCATCTGGTGAATTACACATGTTTAGTCGCCATTTATGTTGATAAAAAAATGTATTGTATTGAAAAGGTCATTGGTCTGACAAAATTTTATCATGCGATCTCCAGCATCATTTTTGTCACCAAGGCCATATTTTCCAATTATTGAGCCTTCTTCTTTGTTTCCAACTTTTGCATTTCAGTCACCAGTAATTATCAGTACATCCTGATTGCATGTTTGATCTGTTTCAGATTTCAAGAGCTGGAAAAAAATCTTCCCTATCTTCATTTGCGGCCTTAGTGGTGGGTGTGTAAATTTGAATAATAGTCATTTTAACTGGCCTTCCTTGGAGGTTTGTGGGTATTATTCTATCACTGACAGCATTGTACTTCAGGGAAGATCTTGAGATTTTTTTTCTGATGATGAATGCAACCCCATTCCTCTCTCTTTCTTTTCTTTTCTTTTCTTTCTTTTTTTTTTTTTTTTTTTTTTTTTTTTTTTTTTTTTTTTTTTTTTTTTTTTTTTTTTTTTTTTTTGGCAGTACTGGGGGTTGAACCTGGGACCTCTTGCCTGCATGCTTTGTAAGTGCTGGACCACTGAGCTGCGCCCCCAGCCCATTTTTTTCTACTTTTTGAGACAGGGTCTCGCTAAGACAGGGTCTCAAACTTGCGATCCTCCTGCCTCTGCCTCTCGAGCCGCTGGGATTACAGGTGTGCGCCACAGCACCCGGCCCCATTTCTCTTTAATTTATTATTCCCAGCATAGTAGACCATATGACTATGGCCCATGCCTGTCCATTTTAGACCACCGACGCCTAGAATGTTGATGTTTAAGTGCTCCATTTCCCTTTTGACAATTTGTAATTTTCCAAGATTCACACCATATACATTCCACGTTCCAATTATTAATGGATGTTTACAGTTGTTCTTCCTCATAAGCAAATAGAAGTCCCTGGGACTTTACTCCATTTTTGTCATTAAGGTGGACTCTACTTTCAGGAGGCAACTCTTCCCCAGTTGTCTTTTGAGTGTCTTCCAACTTGGGGGGCTCATTTTCCAGCACTATGTCTAATAGTGTTTCTCTGCTATCCATAGGGTTTTCAATGGCTAATTTTTCAGGAGTGGGTTGCCAGGTCGTACTCCCTAATCTGTCTTAGTCTGGAAGCTCAGCTGAAACCTGTCCACCATGGGTGATCCTGCTGGTATCTGTAATACTGGTAGAGTACTTTTCAGCTTCACACCAACATGCAAGCTCCCACATTATGGCAAACTGACAGATGTGTGTGGGGAACCCTAATTAGACATATCTAATTCACAATAAAGCTTTTGATATGTTTTATATCTCAATGCTCTGATTAGTTATCTTTTCAATAATTTTTGGTTGACTAAGCTTTCAAAGTAAGTACATAGGCTTTTTCTGAAAATTGTAATTTTATGTTCATTATATTTAACAATTCTATGCCTTATGAATTAGTTGTAACTTCCAGAACAGTGTGAAATAAAAATTGTAGAAGATATTTTAAATCTTGATTTCATTGTGGGAGTACCTGTAGGTGTTTTGATGTTTGGTTTAAGATAAATATTTCCTGTCATCTGAAAAAAAATGTTTTTCTTAGTTTCTAAGGAATTTATAACACAAATGATTGTGGTTTATTACATATCTATTAAATTGTGATATAACCTGTTGTTGTTCTTAGGTGCCTTCAATATGGGTCTGACTTATACTGACCCTCATAGGGTTTTCAATGGCTGATTGTTTTGCGATTGCTTCAGTAGGCGATTGCCATGCCTTTCTCCTGTTTTTGCAGTGCCAGGGATTGAACCTCAGTCCTCAGAGAGTGCAGAGCTGCACTATACCAACTGATCTAAACTCCAGCCCAATATAAAACCTGTAGCATAAAATTTAACTTTCTTAATCATACGATTGAGTGGTCTATAATGTATTTACAAAGTTGTGTAACCATTGTTGTTCTTGTTGTTAGATGCTGTCAAGTTGGGTCCAATGACTCCTCATATGGTCTCAAAGAGTGCAGAGCGGCATTCTACCAACTGAGCTAAACTCCTGTATAACTAATCATAGAGACAGAAAGCAGGATGATTAATGAATCTTGGAGATTCAGGGGAAGGGGTGGTATGAG
>VMDO01028737.1:0-23500 GCA_007922755.1 Pedetes capensis
CCCTGTCCTACCCCTATACTTCACCCTAACTCTAAACCTAAAAAGAACACCCACTTAAGTATTTTGCAGGTGCAGTGATTGACAACTGAAACCGGGAAAGACGCAAAGCTTAGATGACGTTCTTCTCAGAGTCTGTGTTCACTGGGATGGCGACTAGCACCCGACATGGAACTCCAACCCTTCCAGATCTGGGAGTGGGGGGAATGCCATGCGTGTTACATGCTTTCCTGAGAGACTCACTGCAAGAATGTGGTACTGAAGGGGTGCGAAGGACTGCAATGCTCCCTTCACACAAAATCTTCCCCAAAAAAACCAAAAATCTCATACGACATGTTGCAATGTCCAGTCATGTCAGAGGGTCGATGAAGATTCCCTTCTACCGCACCAAGGCTTGTGGGGTTATGACCCCACTCGGTAACATTTCATTGGGGAGAAATCATGGCATACAGCCTGGCCTGCAATGGGCTTAGTCTTAAAGGGATTTATGTGGTAGGACAGCAGGAAGAGGACCCTGAATGTGGGCTGTGATACCTATGGAAGTAGACGGGCCATGTCATTCTCCCTCATTGCCACAGGGATACCACATTAGTGAAGGCATTGTGACCGGTGTTCTTAGTCAAGTTGCATGGCATTCTTTTTCTCCCGGGGCCATTGGGCGTTCCACGCAAGAGGTGGGTCAATTGGCTCTGCACTCCCTGAAGGACAGACTTCCCCTGACTCGATATTTTCCACACTTCCCTCCAAACCACACTCCACATCCACCCCTCAGGTAGGACTTGACGACCTCATCTGATGAAAAAGAAAACAATCTGAGGAAACTCGTGGATTCGAGTTGTTAGGGCTCAGAATTCGAGATCGAATTCTGAGCCCTAACAACTCGAATCCAAGTTTCTTGGGAATCCCCACCGCACTGCCTTTTACTCCCATAAATGCTGCCACAACGGGTGGGCCATGGGGTGGCCCACACGCCGGCCTGTCTGAAGATGTTGTGCCAAGGGGTACCCTGGCTGCTTGATACCTCAGCTTGGTCTTAAAATCGCCCTGATATGTTGGGCATTTCTCCCGCAAGGCCTGGATATTTCTGGACATGGCCCTCTCTACCGTTCCATTCCCTGAACAGGCACAATTCCTTCCACAACAGGCACTATCCCTTCCCCGTCAGATAGGTATACACCACCTGGCCCCAGTTCAATCCCAAACTTTGTAGCAGTGGAAAAAATTCAGGAGACAGATGTGAGATGATCCCTGGGATCCAAACGCACTTAGATGCTCCAACATCATAGGAAGAATATCATTTTTCCAAATGTCTACCCAATACAAGTATGCATTCCTTATACATACACTGTTCACCTAAAAATGCTCTCTGTAGTGAATCATGACTTTTCATCCCTAGTTGTGCCTTCCTGACTCAGGAGTACATTAGGCAATTATGTTGGCTGAAACCTCTTCCCCCAACACACCACACACACACACACACACACACACACACACACACACACACACACACACACTCTACGCACACTCACACACACACCCCGAACCAAAAATCAGAACAGATAGGATGTCTACATCAACTTGCAAAGTAGCCTCGCTTACATTAACCCCTAAACATCAACCTACCTGCTAAGCCTAGCACACAACACTAACCCTACTCCTACTCCTACCCCTACCCCTACCCCTAACATTACCCCTAACTCTAACCCTAACAAGAACACTCACTTACGCATTTTGAGGGTGTAGTCATTGATCCCTAGACCTGGGAAAGATGCAAAGTTCAGAAGAGCTTCTTGTCAAAGTCTTTGTTGAAGGGGAATGCTACTAGCACACCACTTGGCATTCCATCCCTGCCAGATCTCAGAGTGGAAGGAATGGCATGCCTGTTACATACTTTCATGAGAGACTCACTGGAAGAATGGGGTACTGTATTGTTCAGAAGGTCTCTGATGCTCCCTTCACTCAAAATCTTCCCCCGAATACCCCAATGAACTTGTACGACCCTTTGAAATGTCCGGTCATGGCAGAAGGTTGATGAGGATTTCCTTCCATTGTACCAAGGTTGGTAGGTTAGGATCCCACTTGGTAACATTTCCTTACAGGAGAAATCATTGCACACTGATTGGTCTGCCATAGGCTTCTCCTTACAAGCTGTTATGTGGATGGACAGCAGGAAGAGGCCCCTGATGGTGGGCCGTGATCCCTACAGAAATACAGGGCCCATGGCATTCTCCCACAATGCCACATAGATACCCCAGAGTCAAGGAATTCGGACAGGGTTCTTAGTCAAATAGCATGTCATTCTTTTTCTCCCAGGGCCATTGGGCTTTCCACGCAGGAGCTTGGTCAATTGGCTCTGCACTCCCTGAAGGACAGACTTCCCCTGACCCGGTATTTTCCATGTTTAATCCAAACCCCATTCCCCACCCAACCCTCAGGGACTAGAGGACCTCATCTGTTGAAAAAGAATTCAATCCTAAGAAAATCTTGGATTCAAGTTGTTAGGGCTCAGAATTCGAGTTCGAGTTTTCTGACCCCTAACAACTCAAATCCAAGTTTCTTGGAAATCCCGGCTGCTCTGCCTTTTACTCCCATAAAAGCCGCCACAACGGGAGGGCCATGGGGAGGCCCAAATTCCTGCCTTCTGAAGATTGTGTTCCAAGGGGTACCATGGCTGCTGTATCCCTCAGCATGGTCCTAATCACCTTGACATGTAGGGCATTTCTCCCACAGAGGGCTGGTTATTTCTGGACGAGGCCCTCTGTACCCTTCCATTCACTGAACAGGCACAATTCCTTCCAAAACAGGCACAATCCCTTCCCCGTGAGATAGGTATTCAACACCTATCCCCAGTTCAATCCCAAATTTTGTGGCCATGGGAAGCATTCAGGAGGCAGATGTGAGATGATCCCTAGGACCCAAACGCACTTAGATGCTCCAACATCATAAGAAGAATGCCATTTTTCCAGATGTCTACCCAATAGAAGATTGCATTCCTTATTCATACACTGTTCACCTAGAAATGCTCTCTGAAGTCAATCATGACTTTTCTACACTGCTTTTGCCTTGCTGATTCAGGAGTATATTAGGCAATTATGTTGGCTGAAACTTCTTCCCCCAACACACACAGACAAACACACTCACACACACACACTCTGCACACACTCACACACACACCGAGCCAAAAATCAGATAGGATTTCTATATCAACTTGCAAAGTAGCCTCGCTTACACTAATCCCTAAACATCAACCTAACTGCTAAACCTAGCACACAACACTAACCCTACTCCTACTCCTACCCCTACCCCTACCCCTAACATTACCCCTAACTCTAACCTTAACAAGAACACTCACTTAAGCATTTTGAGGGTGTAGTCACTGATCACTAGACCTGGGAAAGATGCAAAGTTCAGAAGAGCTTCTTGTCAAAGTCTTTGTTGAAGGGGAAGGCTACTAGCACACCACATGGCATTCTATCCCCTCCAGATCTCAGAGTGGAAGGAATGGCATGCCTGTTACATACTTTCATGAGAGACTCACTGGAAGAATGGGGTACTGTATTGTTCAGAAGGTCTCTGATGCTCCCTTCACTCAAAATCTTCCCCCGAATACCCCAGTGAACTCGTATGACCCTTTGAAATGTCCGGTCATGGCAGAGGGTTGATGAGGATTTTCTTCCATTGCACCAAGTCTGCCTAGGGTTATGACCCCACTCGGTAACATTTCATTGCAGGAGAAATCATTGCATACACATTGGTCTGCCATGGCCTTCTCCTTACAGGCTTTTGTGTGGAAGGACAGCAGGAAGCGGCCCCTGATGGTGGGCTATGATCCCTACAGAAATACAGGGGCCATGGCAATCTCCCACAATGCCACATAGGTAGCCCCATAGGCAAGGCGTTCTGACATGTGTTCTTGGTCAAATAGCATGTCATTCTTTTTCTCCCAGGGCGATTGGGAATTCCACGCAGGAGCTTGGTCAATTGGCTCTGCACTCCCTGAAGGACAGACTTCCCCTGACCCAGTATTTTCCACACTTGCCTCCAAACCCCAGTCCACATCCAACCCTCAGGTACTACTTCAGGACCTCATCTGGTGAAAAAGAAAACAATCCTAGGAAAATCTTGGATTTGAGTTGTTAGGGCTCAGAATTCGAACTCAAATTCTGAGCCCTAACAACTCGAATCCAAGATTCCTGGGAATCCTGGCTGCACTGCCTTTTACTCCCATAAATGCTGCTACAACAGGAGGGCCATGGGGAGGCCCAAATGCCTGCCTTCTGAAGATTATGTTCCAAGGGTTACCATGGCTGCTCAATCCCTCAGCATGATCCTAAAATCGCCTTGACATGTTGGGCATTTCTCCCACAGGGGGCTGGCTATTTCTGGACGAGGCCCTCTGTACACTTCCATTCCCTGAACAGGCACAAATCGCCCTTCCCTGTGAGATAGGTATTCAACACCTGTCCCCAGTTCAATCCCAAACTTTGTAGCCGTGGGACCCATTCAGGAGGCAGATGTGAGATGATCCCTAGGACCCAAACGCACTTAGATGCTCCAACATCATAAGAAGAATGCCATTTTCCCATATGTCTACCCAATAGAACATTGCATTCCTTGTTCCTACCCTGTTCACCTAAAAATGCTCTCTGAAGTCAATCATGACTTTTCAACACTACTTGTGCCTTGCTGATTCAGGAGTATATTAGGCAATTATGTTGGCTGAAACTTCTTCCCCCAACACACACAGACAAACACACTCACACACACACACCCTGCACACACTCACACACACACACCGAGCCAAAAATCAGAACAGATAGGATTTTTATATCAACTTGCAAAGTAGCCTTGCTTACACTAATCCCTAAACATCAACCTAACTGCTAAACCTAGCACACAACACTAACCCTACTCCTACTCCTACCCCTACCCCTACCCCTAACATTACCTCTAACTCTAACCTTAACAAGAACACTCACTTAAGCATTTTGAGGGTGTAGTCATTGATCCCTAGACCTGGGAAAGATGCAAAGTTCAGAAGAGCTTCTTGTCAAAGTCTTTGTTGAAGGGGAAGGCTACTAGCACACCACTTGGCATTCCATCCCTGCCAGATCTCAGAGTGGAAGGAATGGCATGCCTGTTACATACTTTCATGAGAGACTCACTGGAAGAATGGGGTACTGTATTGTTCAGAAGGTCTCCGATGCTCCCTTCACCCAAAATCTTCCCCCGAATACCCCAGTGAACTCATACGACCCTTTGAAATGTCTGGTCATGGCAGAGGGTTGATGAAGATTTTCTTCCATTGCACCAAGTCTGCCTAGGGTTATGACCCCACTCGGTAACATTTCATTGCAGGAGAAATCATTGCATACACACTGGTCTGCCATGGCCTTCTCCTTACAGGCTCTTGTGTGGAAGGACAGCAGGAAGCGGCCCCTGATGGTGGGCTATGATCCCTACGGAAATACAGGGGCCATGGCAATCTCCCACAATGCCACATAGGTAGCCCCAAAGTCAAGGCATTGTGACACGTGTTCTTAGTCAAATAGCATGTCATTCTTTTGCTCCCAGGGCCATTGGGCTTTCCACGTAGGAGCTTGGTCAATTGGCTCTGCACTCCCTGAAGGACAGACTTCCCCTAACCTGGTATTTTCCACACTTGCCTCCAAACCCCAGTCCACATCCAACCCTCACGTACTACTTCAGGACCTCATCTGGTCAAAAAGAAAACAATCCTAGGAAAATCTTGGATTTGAGTTGTTACGGCTCAATATTTGAATTCTCAGTGTTCGAATTCTGAGCCCTAACAACTCAAATCCAAGATTCCTAGGAATCCTGGCTGTACTGCATTTGACTGCCATGGTGCTGCCACAACGGGAGGGCCATGGGGTGGTCCAAATGCCTGCCTTTCTGAAGATTGGGTTCCAAGGTGTGGCATGACTGTTCATTCCCTCAGCATGGTCCTAAAATATCCTTGACATGTTGGGCAATTCTCCCACAGGGGCATGGCTCTTTCTGGACGAGGCCCTCTCTACCCTTCCATTCCCTGAACAGGCACATTTCCTTCCACAACAGGCACAATCCCTTCCCCATCAGATAGGTATACACCACCTGGCCCCAGTTCAATCCCAAACTTTGTAGCAGTGGAAACAATTCAGGAGACAGATGTGAGATGATCCCTGGGATCCAAACGCACTTAGACACTCCAACATCATAAGAAGAATGCCATTTTTCCAAATGTCTACCCAATAGAAGTATGCATTCCTTATTCATACACTGTTGACCTAGAAATGCACTCTGAAGTTATTCATGACTTTTCAACACTAGTTGTGCCTTCCTGATTCAGGAGTACATTAGGCAATTATGTTGGCTGAAACCTCTTCCCCCAACACACACACACACACACACACACACACACACACACTCTATGCACACACACACACACACACTCTACGCACACTCACACACACACCCCGTGCCAAAATCAGAACAGATAGGATTTCTATATCAACTTGCAAAGTAGCCTTGCTTACACTAACCCCTAAACATCAACCTAAGTGCTAAACCTAGCACACAACACTCACCCTACACCTACACCTACCCCTACACCTACCCCTAACATTACCCCTAACTCTAATCCTAACAAGAACACTCACTTAAGCATTTTGAGGGTGGAGTGATTGATCACTGAACCTGGGAAAGATGCAAAGTTCAGAAGAGGTTCTTTTCAGAGTCTTTCTTCATGAGGAAGGCTACTAGCAAACCACATGGCATTCCATCCCTTCCAGATCTCGGAGTGGAAGGAATTTGACATGCCTGTTAGACCCTTTCATGAGAGACTCACTGGAAGAATCGAGAACTGAAGGGTTCAGAAAATCACCGGTGCTTCTTCACTCAAAATATTGCCCTGAAAATCCCAACAAACTCGTACAACCCTTTGAAATGTCCGGTCATGGCAGAGGGATGATGAAAATTTCCTTCAATTGTACCAAGGTTGGTAGGTTAGGATCCCACTCGGTAACATTTCATTGCAAGAGAAATCATTACATACAGATTGGTCTGCCATAGGCTTCTCCTTACAGGCTTTTATGTGGAAGGACAGCAGGAACAGGCCCCTGATGGTGGGCTGTGATGCCTACAGAAATACAGGGCCCATGGCATTCTCCCACAATGCCACATAGATACCCCAGATTCAAGGCATTCTGACAGGTGTTCTTAGTCAAATAGCATGTCATTCTTTTTGTCCCGGGTCCATTGGGCTTTCCACACAGGAGTTTTGTCAATTGGCTCTGCACTCTCTGAAGGATAGACTTCCCCTGACCTGGTATTTTCCACACTTGCCTCCAAATCCCAGTCCACACCCAACCCTCAGGTACTACTTGAGGACCTCATCTGGTGAAAAAGAAATCAGTCCTAGGAAAATCTTGGATTCGAGTTGTTAGGGCTCAGAATTCAAGTTCGAATTTTCTGAGCCCTAACAACTCAAATCCAAGTTTCTTGGGAATCCTGGCTGCTCTGCCTTTTACTCCCATAAAAGCTGCCACAATGGGAGGGCCATGGGGAGGCCCAAATTCCTGCCTCTCTGAAGATTGTGTTCCAAGTAGTACCATGGCTACTCAATCCCTCTGCATTATCCTAAAATTGCCTTGCATTGTTGGGCATTTCTCCCACAGGGGGCTGGCTATTTCTGGTCCAGGCCCTATGTACCCTTCCATTCCCTAAACAGGCACAAATTGCCCTTCCCCGTAACATAGGTATTCACCACCTGTCCCCAGTTCAATCCAAAACTTTGTAGTCATGGGAACAATTCAGGAGTCAGATGTGAGATGATCCCTGGGACCCAAATGCACTTAGATTCTCCAACATCATAAGAAGAATGCCATTTTTCCAAATGTCTACACAATAGAAGAATGCATTCCTTATTCATACAATGTTCACCTAAAAATGCTCTCTGAAGTGAATCATGAATTTTCAACACTAACTGTGCCTTGCTGATTCATGAGTACATTAGGCAATTATTTTGGCTCAAACCTCTTCCCCCAACACACACACACACAAACACACACTTATAAACACATTCTCTATGCACACTCACACACACACCCTGAGCCAAAAATCAGAACAGATAGGATTTCTACATCAACTTGCAAAGTAGCCTTGCTTACACTAACCCCTAAACACCAACCTAACTGCTAAACCTAGCACACAACACTCACCCTACACCTAACCCTACCCTACCCCTACCCCTAACATTCCCCCTAACTCTAACCCTAACAAGAACACTCACTTAAGCATTTTGAGGGTGGAGTGATTGATCACTGAGCCTGGGAAAGACGCAAAGTTCAGAAGAGGTTCTTTTCAGAGTCTTTGTTCATGGGGAAGGCTACTAGCTGACCACATGGCATTCCATCCCTTCCAGATCGGGGCGTGGAAGGAATGGCATACCTTTTACATACTTTCCTGAGAGACTCACTGGAAGATTAGGGTACTATAGGGTTCAGAAGGTCTCCGATGCTCTCTTCACTCAAACTCTTGCTCTGAAAACCCAAACAAACTCATATGACCCTTTGAAATGTCCGGTCATGGCAGAGGGTTGCTGAGGATTTCCTCCCATTGTATCAAGGTTGGTAGGGTTAGGACCCCACTCGGTAACATTTCATTGCAGGAGAAATCATTGCCTACAGATTGGTCTACCATGGCCTTCTCCTTACAGGCTTTTATGTGCAAGGACAGCAGGAAGAGGCCCCTGATGGTGGGCTATGATCCCTATGGAATTACAGGGTCCAAGGCATTCTCCCACAATGCCACATAGATAGCCTCATAGTCAAGGCATTCTGACAGGTGTTATTAGTCAAATAGCATGTCACTCTTTTTGTCCTAGGGCCATTGGGCTTTCCATGCAGGAGGTTGGTCAATTGGCTCTGCCCTCCCTGAATGACAGGCTTCCTCTGACTCCATATTTTCCACCCTTCCTCCCAACCCCTGTCCACATCCAACTCTCAGGTATGACTTGACAACCTCATCTGATGAAAATGAAAACAATCCCAGGAAAATCTTGGATTCGAACTGTTGGGCTCAGAATTCGAGTTTGATATCTGAGCCCTAACAGTTCAAATCCACGTTTCTTTGGGAATCCCGCCTGTATGCCTTTTTCTGCCATATATGCTGCCACAATCGGAGGGCCATGGGGTGTCCCATATAACTGCCTTTCCTGAAACTGTGTTCCAAGGGGTACCATGGCTGCTCAATCCCTCAGCATGGTCCTCAAATCGTGTTGACATGGCAGGTATTTTCCCACAGTGCGGTGGCTATTTCATGACGATGCCCTCTGTACCCTTCCATTCCCTGAACAGGCACAAATCGCCCTTCCCCATGGGATAGGTATTCAGCATCTGTCCCCAGTTCAATCCCAAACTTTGTAGTCATGGGAACAATTCAGGAAGCAGATGTGAGATCATCACTGGAACTGAAATGCACCCAGGCTCTCCGTCATCATAGAAAGAATCCCAATTTTCCCAATGTCTACCCAATAGAACAATGCATTCCTTATTCATAGACTATCCACATAAAAACCCTGTCTGAAGTTCGGCATGAGTTTTTCACACTGGCTGTGCCTTCCTGATCCAGGAGTTCATTAGGCAAATATGTTGCCTGAAACCACTTCCCCAAACACACAGACACACACACACAGACACACACACACACACACACACGCATGCACTCACACACTCACACATACACTCACATAATACACATGCTCACACGACACCAAGCCAAATTTCAGAAGAGATAGGATTTATGTATCACCATGGAAAGTAGCCTTGCAAACACTAACCACTAAACTGAAACCTAACTGCTAAACCAAGCTCCTAACGCTAACCCTAACTGTAACCCTAACCCTAACCTTACTCTACCTTGAACCTTAACCCTAACCCTAACCCTAACCTGTACACTTACTCTATCTTGGACCCTAACCCTAACCCTAACCTCTGCCCTGACTCTATCTCAAACCCTAACCCTAACCCTAAACTTTACCTGTCCCCTGACTCTACATCGAACCCTAACTCTAGTCCTAAACCTAAGTGTCCCCTGACTTTCTCTCAAACCCTAACCCTCACCCTAACCCTAACATAGTCTCTGACTGTATCTCAAACCCTAAACCTAACCCTAACCCCAACCCTAATCCCTAACCCTAACCCTAAACCCTAGCCCTAACCCTAACCCAACCCCTAACCTTAATCCCTATTCCTAGCCCTAGCCCTAGCCCTAACCCTAATCCCTAACCCTAAACCTAACCCTAAAAACTAACCCTAAACCCTAACCCTAAACCCTAACCGTAACCCTTCCCTAACCCTAACCCTAAACCCTAACCCTAACCCTAAACCCTAACCGTAACCCTTCCCTAACCCTAACCCTAACCCTAACCATCCCTGACCTTATCTGAGCCCCATGTTTCCTGAAGTATTTCTACTCAGAGCCTCAAATGCCACATCCACTGTACTGTCCCCTCCCCTGATCAAGGTCCATGCTTCTGCAGGGTTCCTCTCCTCTAAATCGAGGATAATCTTAATGCTGATGTGATTAGCAAGGTGGACCTTGAGAAGAGAACAGCATCTTGGGAGAGAGGCACCTGTGCATCCATTTCCTGGGGCTGCCTTAACAAGGCATTGCACAAGATGTGTACCAAATAGAACATATCATCTTAGCATTCTAGGGGCTTCAGTTACAAAATCAAGAAATCATCAGGACATGCTCCATCTGAAGCCTGCTAGGGATGGTCTCCCTGACCTCCTCCAGCATCTGATGGCAGCTAGTATCCTTTGGTGTGCCTTGCCTGGCAGTGTTAGAGAAAAAGTTATCCAATAATACTTAAAGCATGAGAAAAGAAACTTTTCTGAAGACCACTAAGATAGGTATAGAAGCTGGGTACTGTGAGATATACCCATCATCCCAGCTACTCAAGAGGCTGAGGCAGGAAGAGGCAGGAAGGCCAGAGGCAGCCTGCACAACTTATAGAGACCCTATCTCAAAATTCTAAAATGGGGAGGGGGCTGGGGTGCAGCTCAGTGGTAGAGCTCACTTGCCTAGCATGCACAAGGCCCTGGGTTCAACCACTGAGTACTGAAAAATAATAATTATAATAATAATAAAACAGAAATCATTGCACCATGGTATTGGAGAAGGGAGGAGAGACTGGACTCGACTGCAAACACAAGGTGGGCAAGTAGACATTCACAGCCAAGGGGCACGTTAGGGGCACGTCTACAAGATACTCTGCCTCGAGACATAGACACACTCTGCACCTGGACCTGTCTTTCTCAAAGGCAATGAGGCCTCACAGCCCTGTGTTCCCAGGGTGCTGGCTCCCCAGCCCTGGGTTGCTTCGCAGTGTTCTTCCAATGATAACTCACCTGGAACACACCACAAGGCCAAGATCCTGATGTTTAGCAACTCCATGTCCTGCATGTCTGGGTCGCTCTCCCCCTCCTCCATGTGCACAGCACTCAGGGATGGTCCTGGTGGCTGTGGCTATCTCTCCACCTTGACCCCAGCACAGGGGACCCAGGCAGTGTCTCAACTCCAAATGCTATGTCACCCTCCTAAGGCCTGACAGGTTCACACCAGAGAAAGAAACAAAACAAATTCCAGGAGCAACTTAAAAATAAACCTCCCATTGCAGAGATACTTGGAACAAGATGTATGCCTCACCCTCCCATTGAAAACAGAACCCCCCAGTGTTCTGATCAGGATGGGGCCACTGGCACCCAAGGAGCCATTTCAGCAGCCCAGCCTCCCTGGGGTCTGCATGGACAGAGGGGTGGGTCAGGACTCAGAGTGCAGTGCTGGTGGGTCCCACAGGATCACAGGCAGTGGACTGGCTGGGCTTCCTATGGGGTCACAGGCAGTGGACTAGCTGGGCTTCCTACAGGGCCAGGAACCTGTGTCTTCAGGTGCACTTGGCACCAAAGGGCAAGTGGGAATGCAGGGCCCCACAGGGTGAGTGGTGGGGCTGGGGGTGTCCAGATGGAGAGAAACCAGGAATCAGAGGGGAAGGAGTCCAGGCCCACATCCCTTTTGTCTTTCAAGCTGACCACAGGTTCCATGGCAGGCTCAAGTGCCCAGGTGGACAGGTGAGTGCCCTCATTCCTACCTGCCTTACCAACCCAGATGCCTGCACACACAGGCCAGCTTCAGCAGGCCCTCAGAGAATGAGGTGACCCTGTGTGCTGACTCATCTTAACCTGAGAGCTGGCTATGTGCAGAGAGGACAGGGGCCCTCCCAGAGGGCCTCCTCTGCAGTGAGGGCCAGTCCTCAGCGCAGGGCAGAACCTTTGGCCTCTCTGTCCAGCACCTGATGTCACTAGAACTCCATGAACAGAAGCAGCATTCCTTCATCCTCCCTGGGTCTCCCTTGATCTCATGCTGGTGCCAAGACACCAGCACCATCCCCATTTGTAACATGCCCTGCTGACTTTCTGTTAACTGGTTCCAACTCTACCGCAGCCCTTGCTGACCAGGGCCCAGCAGTATTTTCAACAACAGGTAGGACCCTGCTCAGGAGAAACCCGCAGGCTCCAGACAGGCGGGAAGGACCTCCAGCCCCACCTGCACCTCTGCGTGGTTTCTCACGCTGGGGCCCTGAGTCTCTCCTAGGGAAGACCCAGCAGAGTCCTGGAGAGGCTCTGCTGAGGACATTCTCCTCACCCGAAACCAGCCAGTGGGTAACCCTGGCTCACACCCTATGTCTTCCAGGACCCCTTTTGCACCAGGCAGTGTTCTCAGTTGCCAGCAACAGAAGGTGACTCTTAAACGACCTCATCAGAACCATGTGGAAAAGCTCAGGTTTACAGAATCTGTACTGATGGGCTGGGAAGGAGAGGAGTACAGGCATCCAAGAATCCACGGAGCAGGAATCAATGGATAAACTTTCCACCATCATGTTCCTGTGCTCAGGATTCAAATCCAGCCAGGTGCAATGGTCCCAGCCACTTGGGAGGCTGAGGTGAAAGGCTCACTTCAGCCCAGGAGTTGGAGACCAGTCTGGACAATGCAGAGACTGGGGTAGGGAGAGGGGAGGGAAGGGGCAGGGAGAGGGAGGGAGGGGAGGAGGAGGGAGAGGGGAGGGGAGAGAGAGAGGGAGAGAGAGAGAAAGATTGGAATACTAGGAAGAGTGTGAATGTGTGAATGGCCTCCTTTGGGTCACACATACCCTTGGGCTGCAGCAGTTTAAGGGACTAATCAAGGCTGTATGCAACTGGTTGGGGGAAGCTTCTCACAAAGTTTGCAACCAGAAGAGGGAGGGATGCCAAGGGGCCAGGCACTAGGCCACAGCCTTCTCTCCCTTCTCTAAAGCCTCAGGCCCACACTGCCGCTAACCCTCATGATGGCCTCTCATCCACCTGCCTTCCTAGAGCTGTTATTTAAATTTTGTGCAGCAAAATCACAGTCTTAGTCACTGTCACATGTGCTGCAGAGAACATGTATCATCTTCCCACAACGTCTGTAACCTCACTGGAGGAAGAGCTGGGACTCAGCTCCGCAGTTTTACTCAGAGCACCACTGCACACCTTAGGGAGTGGTCGAAGGGCCAGCTGCATGATGAGGAGAGGAGCAAGATACAAAGACAGTGATGACTCCAGGTAGGTGGGAAACCATCCCGCCCTCCAGGGACACATCTATCCCCGGGTGGGAAGCTCAAGAGATCAGAGAGAATCTGATTAGTCTCCACTCAGGCTGGCTCTACTGGTCAGGCTCCACCTGGGTTCCCCTGTTTCCTACCAGGCCACATATGCTTCCAGAACTGTCCCTGTCACCAAATCTCCTTTCAGGCTATTTACCCTCTTAGTTTCTTGTTAAGGGACCTTAAGAAAAGCACCGACGTTCCCTCTGCTAACCCACCATTTGGGAAGGAGCTTGGATAAGGATTCAGGTCATAGTATCTGGGGCCAACTGTGCCCTTAACTGCTTAGCTGCTCATTCATTCATTCAACAGGCCCTGAGAAGCTACCAGGTGCCAATCACTGTTCAAGGCACTGCTGAGGATATGGCAGTAAACCAAAGAGACAATGCTGGCCTGCTGGCACTTACATCATAGCCAGGATCACAGAGTGAGCAGCTTATGAGGCAAGGAGCAAATTGCCCAACCACTGGAGGGAGTCTCCATTTCCAGTCTCTTTCTTGGAGCTAGGCTGCCTTCATCTGCTCTCATGACATTTTCAGATCTGCCATTCTAGAAATATATGAATGGAGCTGGATAGGTAGTTCAGTGGTAGAGTGCTTACCTAGTATGTACAAGGCCCTGGGTTGGAACCCAATCCCCACCACCAAAAAAAAAAAAAAAAAGTATATGTGTTGGGGGGGGTGTGGGGGGGTGGGTGTGTGTATGAAAAGAAAACAATTTTCTGTATCTCATTCAAGGAAAAGTAGTATCCAAAGTGCCCCAAGAGGCTGGGGATGTAGCTCAGACACAGCACTTGCCCAGCATGGGTTCAATCCCCAGCACTACCAAAAAAATCAACCCAACAACAACAACAAAAATAGAATGGCTCCAAAGTGCCCCAAGAGGCAGATGATGATGACAGTGTTTGTCTGGAACATGTTCAGAGTCAGGTGGAGAAGAGAGAACATAACTAAAGCTGCACAACACGTGTTCAGCGCTGCATCTTAGCCATGCAACAATGACTGACATGCCACGAGCACTTCCTGAACACGGACTTCAGTGGAGGAGCCCCGTGGGAAAGTGGGAGGGTCTCTTTAGTGGGATGCTCTTTACCCTCTTAGTTTCTTGTTAAGGGACCTTAAGAAAAGCACTGACATTCCCTCTGCTAACCTGCCATTTGGGAAGGAGCTTGGATTAGGATCCAGCCTGTGGAGGCTGGGCGAGTCGAGCCTTTCTCACTATGACTGAGGCCCTTGAGCAAGCTCTCCCTCTCTCCTGTCTTGGAAGTTCCTCCACTACTCAGCACTTGGACCCAAGCAGCGTCCAGGCCTGAGAGTCCAGAGTTGAACCTTGGCCCCAGCCTCACTGCCACGAGGCTGAGGAGGCCGTGGCTCATTACTAACTGTAACACGGGGGTCTTCTCTCCCCCGAGGGAAACTTGTCTGGTCTTAATCTCCCCGTTTCCCCCTAGGGGAGCAGAATGTTTGCTTCCTAGGCGCCTGGCATATCTTCCTCACTGTGTTCAGGTCTAGGGTCTGAGAGTCCAGGGGACATAGGAAAAGGACAGGCAGGGAAGGTCAGCTGTGACAGCACAGTGCTAGGGGCCATAATGAACTGGGGAGCTGAACCCTGTGTGGCCAAAGCTGTGTTTTAAAGATGTTCTGTGTGGGCCAAAACAAACTTCCCATGTAGGTCCTCTGAGCCCATGGGCTGTTGGATCATAGCATCTGCTTTTAGAAACAGGCCAGAAAGATAAGCCACCTTCCCACTCCATGCTCTGTAGTCTCTCCTAAGACTATGTGGCCATCAGCTTGAATGGATGGACAGAAAGTCGTGTTCACTGGAAAATAAAGTGTAGGTCAATGTCTTAAACAGGACCCTGCCACATCCACTCTACCTAGGTTAGAAGCTTGTCTTGGGCTAATGACATAAAACTGCTGTAGAGCCACGGTCAACAGCTCAAAAAAAGCTGCCTTTGACCATGTAAAGCAACGGTCTGGGTCAGAGGATGCATTTCCTGGTGTTTCAGTGAACAATCCGAGTGGGGCTCACCAGGCTGCCACAGTGTGGCCCTTTACACTCCACTGCACAGTGACTTGGCATCTGGCTGCCCTGCCTCAGGCTCCCCCACTTGCCCACCCCACTGTCCTGATGCGTGTGCAGATACACTGCACACACATGCATACATATGCACACACAGCAAGCAGGAGAAGGGTGAACAAAGCACATTTTAGGGACCAGAAGGCTCAGAAAGATGGTAGCCTCCCTGGACAGGCCTGGGAACTGATAGATGCAGGAGGGTGACAGCCAGGGGAAGGAATTTCACTCTCCCAGCTTCCCAGGAAGCAAGGTCTCAGGGAAACATAGCCCTGGGTCACAAATTAGCTCCTCAGTAAGGCAAATCCCTGGAGGACTGGAGAATGCTGAGTGTTCCCAGCAACACTTCCCTTGTCCCTCAAGGAGTACTCTGATCTCAGAATAAAGGTGAAACCCCCATGGTGGCTCAAGTGCCTCTGTAGGCTCACCTGGAACAACACTCCCCACCCTTCTGTTCTGAAGGACTTTCTAGCCAGAAAGCACATGTATGGCTCTGCCCTTCTCCATTGTGCCTTTGCCTTGGGGCCTCATTTGCAACTTCACAGCCCTGTCTGTCCCTCTAGGAAGGAGCAGTAGCCACAACTCCTAGTATTATCAGGGAGATGTGGGGCACACCAGTCTGGGAATCTGGCAACAAAAACTCAGTCCTCATATTCAGCATATAAAAGAATTTATACCCAACATAGAAGTTGTAGTAGAGAGTATTGTTAGATAAGGTTTATTAAAGATAGTACACTTTTAAAGAATAAATACAGGGAAAATTGAGGCACCTGGAGAAACTTAGGTAGATCTGGAAATTGGGGAAAAAAGAAGAAAAAGAAACCTGTGTTCTCAGGATGAATCAACATAAGGATATTTCTACTCCCCAGGGGAAGGTAAATAAGCCAGAGAATGGTTAGGCAGGCTCTTACAAGGAAAAGTGCCTTAGATAGATAAAGAGGGTAGGCTGAGAGAAGGAACAGATATGCACATGGTAGTTGGAGAGAGAAGAGTGGCAAACAAAGAGTAGATAAAATAAAGGGAGAGAAAGGAGTGAAGAGAATGGAAGAAAAAGAGAGCCTGGGCACATGGTCCCTCTAATTTTACTCAAACAGCACACCCAGTGGATGTCAGCCCTTGGTGCCCAGCTCTGGGAGACTAATGTAACATGGACCAAGGGTCTTCAATTTATAAGTGGCTCAATGGCTTGCACTGAGGGACCCATTGGAAAATGTCCTTCCAATGTCCTCAGAGACACACACAGCTTAATTCATCATGGTCGATCATCAGAAGCCATTATTGATCCCCCCCCTTTCTCCATATTGCCTGCTAATTTCTAAGCTAACTACCTAACACTAGGGAATGTCCAGCGCAAGAGCTGATTCTAAGGCACCTGCTGGGTGAATCAGTGGCTGCACCGGAGAGAGGACCCAGCTCCTCTGCTAATTCCTGATCACTCAGGCCTTCTTTACTATTGCCACTCAAGGCTTGAATTTTTTTCTTCAATTCTCTAAGCTTGAGAAAAACAGAGCAAGTTTTTCCCTTTTGGTTTTCTATTTCCGGCTCTTTAAACATGTCATTATAACATTTGAATTTGTCTTCTCCAGCTATCCTTAGAAATCTGTTTAGTTCTTTAATTTCACCATGTCTTCCTTTCACTTTAGCTGCTTGACATTCAAGGGCAAGCTTCAGAGTCACTTTTTACATGTAATTTGGTCTTTTCTTTTTTTCTTGTCTTTTTAATAACCTTTTGCTTTCCTCATGAATGACATCTTTAAAGTCATACCAAGACTTGTCTGGTCTTCAATCATTAGTGTCTAACACATAAATTCTGTTCTTGAGGTGGTCTCTGAACTCAAGTGAGATATAGTCAAGGTCAAACCTTGGCTCTCATACACTTGTTCTAATTTTCTTCAATTTCAGTTTGAACCTGCACATGGGCAGTTGATGAGCTGATCCACAATCAGTGCCTGGTCTTGTTCTGACTTTTGATATTGAGGTTTTCCATTGTCTCTTCCCACAAATATAGTCAATTTGATTCCTGTGTTTTCCATCTGTGTATAGTAGCCATTTATGTTGTATGCATGTATTTATGGTCAAAAATGGTCTGACAAAATTCTATGATGCGATCTCCAGCATTGTTTCTGTTACCAAGGACATATTTTCCCACTGCTGAGCCTTCTTCATGTCCTATTTTTCCATTCCAGTCACCAGTAATTATCAATTCATCTCATTGCATGTTGAATCAATTTCAGATTGCAGAAGCTGGTAAAAATATCCCCTTTCTACATTTTTGACCTTAGTGGTGGGTGCATAAACTTGAATAATAGTCATATTAACTGGCCTTCTTGTAGGCATATTGATATTATTCTATCATTGACCACATCGTATTTCATGACAGATCTTGAGATATCTTTTTTGATGATGAATCCAGCCCCACTGAAGTTGTCATTACCAGCATAATAGATCATAGGATTATCTGATTCAAAATGGCCCGTACCATTTTAGTCCATTTTAGCTGACAGATACCTAGAATGTTGATGTTTCTGTGTTCCATTTCCCTTTTGACAATTTCTAGATTTCCTGTGGCTGGGGTTTAGCTCAGTTGATAGAGTGCCACTATGTGATCTCTGAGACCCTGGGTTCAATCCCCACCACCACAAAAATGGGAGAAGGGCATGGTAGCCCACTCCTCAAAACAATCCCGAAACAATCCATTGAAAACTCTATGATGGTCGATATGAATGATGTCATTACTATCATATACAAGTAAAAAGTTGCTAAAGATCATTCAAAAGCAACTGCAGTAGTATATTAACAGGGGACTGCTGGAAAATCAAGCCAGATTCAGAAGAGGGCATGGAACCAGGGATATCACTGCTGATGTCAGATGGATATTACTCAAAAGCAGAAAATACCAAAAAGGTGTCTGTTTTCCTGACTATGCAAAGGCATTTAACTGTGTAGATCACAACCAATTATAGATAATATTGCAAAGAATGGGAATACCAGAACACTTAACAGTACTCATGGGGAATCTGTACATGGACCAGGAGGCAGTTGTTTGAACACAACAAGATACTGTCTGGCTTAAAGTGAGGAGAAATGTGCATCAGGGCTGTATCTTTTCACTATAACTCTTCAATCTCTATACCAAACAAATAATCTGAGAAGCTGGTCTTTATGAAGAAGAACATAGCATCAGGATTGGCAGAAGACTCACTAACAATCTGCATTATGCAGATGACAAAAATTTGTCTGATGAAACTGAAGAGAATTTGAAACATTTACTGATAAAGATCAAAGAACACAGCCTTCAGGATGGATTGCACCTCAACATCAACAAAAATCCTTATAACTGGGTCAGTAAGCAACTTCATGGTAAATAGAGAAAAGGTTGAAGTTGTCCAAGATTTTGCTTTACTTCATTCTACAATCAAGACCCACTGAAGCAGCAGTAAAGAAATCAAAAGATGGAGGTAACACACGCCTTCTGTTCCAGAGTAATGGGAAGCCTCAGTTAGGGGTTTAAAACTCAAATTGAATAAATAGAAACAGAGATAATTTAGTTTGAGAGATAGAGAATGAAACTAGGCGTACACTGAAATCAAGGATTTGGCTTTGGAGGAGCTACACAGTGGCCAGCAGTGGGACCGCCGCCATTTCGCCATCACACAGACGGCATATAGAATCCCAGAGACTTGGAGGGGACTTTGCACACACGCACCCATGGGCCCGGACCCAACACGAGTGCAACCTTGGCAGCACACTCTCACCATGCCTGCGGGACACAGACTGCAGATCCTAGGTGAGTCAGCTTGAGGGGGCACACGGACACCCTCCATAGCGGCCGCGGAGCGAACGGGGAAGCAGGTGCCAGCGATCTGCATCTAGAGCTGAGACTCGGCTCCCTCCCTCCTGTCTCGGCCGGTCAGGTCTACAGTCTCGAACTCCACAGATGTATGGGCTCACACATACCCGGATCCCAGACACACCAGAGGTGAGCCCAAATCACCCCACTGTACTGTGGAGAAATCTGGGGTTTGTGGAGGCGACTGAGCCCTGCACGGACACAGAGCTCCTTTTCGGCAGAGCCTAGCAGCACAATTAGCCACAAGCAGAGCAGTTCCGAGCGCAATCACAGCACACGACAAAATCTGTTTCAGATTCCATCTGGGTCGGCGGGAGAGCATCCCGCCCACAAGAGGATATGGTCCTCCCAAGTGGGCAGAAAACCCTGCAATAAAAACTCCATGATAGCAGCCATATTCCTCCCCATGCTGTAGGTTTTGAGGAGGAAATCTCTGATTTGGGGAATTGGCGCCCGAACTACGTGGGACAGGGAGAACTCCAGGGAAGACCCCACAGGTTCCACTGCCTCTTGAATAATACAATAGTCACAGAACATTTCATGGAACAGTCTCTTTGGGCACCCAGGGCCCCAATTAAATCCAGGTTATTATGAAGCGTTTTGCTATATCGACCCAATAAGACCGACTGTTAATTGCGGATTGTGTGGAAATACTGCCACCCTGAGCTCTGTAGGGAGCACTGCATCCTGCAGTATCGACTCCACCTGGTCGAACTGGGTGTACTCAGTTCAGACTTCACCTCCAAGAAAATGTTTCTTTTTTTTAACGGGGATTAACCCAGGGTCTTGAGCCTGCTTCCCTTGTGGAAGCTGGACTGACACGCTGTGCCCCCAGCCCATATATATTTTTGCTTTTTGAGACAGGGTCTTGCTGGGCTGCACAGATCTCGGGCTTGTGACCCTCCTGCCCCCATCCCACAAGTCACTGGGATTCCAGGCGTCCATCACTGCACCTGACTACAAGAGTTTTTATACGTATATGGGAGCATCTATGCATGAGGTCTGAAATTTTATTTTATTTTATATTTTATTCTATTTTCTTTTTTTTCTTTTTATTTTACTTTTTTAAATTTTTATTTTATTTTTATATTATTATTAGTAGTATTAGTATTAGTATTAGTATTGGGGTTTGAACTCAGGATTCTGTGCCTGCTTGTTTGGTAGGTGCTGGACCGCTGTGCTGCATCCCAGGACCCTTTATTTTTTATTTTTTATTTTTTTTTTTTTGCTTTTTGAGACAGGGTCTAATTGGGTTGCACAGAAATCGGGCTTGTGTCCCTCCTGCCTCCAACCCCCAAGCCACTGGGATTGCAGGTGTGTACCACCGCATCCGACTACAAGTGTTTTTATTAGTGTCTGGGAGAGTGTATGTGTGAGATTTGTCTCTTTTTTTTCTTTTCTTTCTTTTCCTTTTTATTTTTCTCTTTTTCTTCCCTATTTTTCTTCCTTTCTTCTTTTACTCCCTTCCCTTTTTCTATCCTCCTCTATTTCTTAAGCTATATATGTGTCATTGTTTTAATCATTTATCCCTTAAATCTTAACCTTAATATTAATTTTGACAGTAATTTCTATTAGCCTCTGTCCTCTACCTCCTCCTTCCCCCTTTTCTATCACCAGATCCCCCCCCTTTCTCACCCCACAGAAGAGAAACAAAATCTATCGCCTCCCTAACCCCTACCCCCCTTGGAGTTGGGCTGGTAAAGTGTCAACCACTCAGACCAAATAGCCGAGAACATACCCAGCTCATAAGTTCTAATAAGCACCAGAGATTCAGCACCAATTTCAAAGGAAGTTGCAGTTCTGAATAACCAGGAGAGACTAATTCTATTTCCCGGACCACATTGTGGGCAAATCATGTAAAGCTACAAAAACCGCAAGGGGGCAGGATGGAGCTGAAGGCTCCACAGATCATAAACCCCCAACAGATCATTCCAAGGACTCGCAATTCTTAGAGATCTCTATTCAGAGTTCAGAGTCATGGTTATAAGCATGCTAAGAGAAATGAAGACAAATACTACAAATACACTGGAGATAATTGAAAGAAAGTCTTCTAATTTGGAAGCTGTTCTGTCATCCCAGTTAGAAATGATTAAGAAAAATCAAGCCACTTTGCTTGATACTCAATCCAAATTATCAGAATTCAACACAGCTAAAGAATCCTTCTCTTCAAGACTGGATGAATCAGAGCAAAGGATCTCTGAGGCAGAAGATGACATAAACGAGCTGAAGCACAAGCAATTAGAAATGGAGTCAATGATAAAATTTTTTAAAAAAGATTTCCAAGAGAACTCAGATAGAGTGAAAAAAAGAAATATAAGAATCATGGGTATTCCTGAATGAGAAGAAAGAATCACTGGAGGCCTTCACAACCTAGTAAATAATATCCTCAAGGAAAATTTCCCAAACATAGCACAGGAAATGGATACATACACCACTGAGACTTTCAAGACTCCCATGAAGGCTGACTTAAATAGATCATCCTCGAGACATGTCGTGGCTCGATTTCTATCACTAGAGACCAGAGACGATATCCTGCAAGCAGCAAGACAGAAGCCCCTTATTACTTATAAAAAAACAGCCAATAAAAATTACTGCAGACTTTTCCATATCAACATTGAAAGCTAGAAAGGAATGGTCACAGGTGATTCAAATATTAAGAAAAAACAATATCCAGCCTAGACTAATATATACAGCAAAATTATCATCGATAATAGATGAGGAATATAAGACATTTAATGACATTGAAGCTTTTAAATGATATGCAACCACCAAACCAGCACTGGAGACGATAATAAATCAATTACCACATCCAGGAGAGTTAAGACAACCCTACAAAGGAAATCAAAGAACCGGTTAACTGAGATGAGTCCAACACAAGAAAGGTCCAAAGCAAACATGAATCATAAATCAGTAACAGGTAATGATTGAATAAATGACAATAAATGCTCCTCAATAATCTCTATTAATATAAATGGTCTTAACTCACCAATTAAGAGACAGAGATTGGCTAATTAGATGAAAAACACAAACCATCAATATGCGGTATTCAAGAAACTCATCTAACTCACAAAGACTGGAATAAACTGAGAGTTAAGGGCTGGAAAAATGTATACCTAGCAGAGGAGGAACAAAAGAAATCAGGTGTGGCAATTTTAATTTCAGATAGATTAAATTTCACTCCAAAACTAATTAGAAGCGATAAGGATGGTCACTACATTTTAATACAAGGAACAATTGATCAAGAATCAATAACACTCCTTAATATCTATGCCCCAAACATAGGAGCTCCTAGCTTTATAAAACAAACCTTATGGAATATAAAGAACTTTATTGGTCCAGAATCAATAATAATGGGGGACTTCAATACCCCACTAGTGTCAAGAGACAGGTCATCAAAACAAAAAAATCAACAGAGAAATGTCAAATCTAATCTCCACCCTAAACCAGCTGGATCTTACAGATATATACAGAATATTTCATCCACACGATAAGGAATACACATTCTTCTCAGCTCAACATGGTACATTTTCTAAAATAGATCATATGCTAGTCCATAAGATCTCCCTCAACAAATACAAGAAAATAGAAATAATTTCATGTTCCTTATCAGATCATAATGCAATAAAATTGGAGCTCAAGAGCATGAATAATTCCAGAAACTTTACAAACTCATGGAGACTGAATAATTCACTAATGAATGACCCATGGATTGTTGATGAAATCAAATTGGAATTTTAAAAATTCCTACAATCAAATGATGATGAAAACACATCATACCAAAACATATGGGATACAGCAAAGGCAGTTTTAAGAGGGAAGTTTATAGCATTAAGTGCCTTCATCAATAAAATAAAGATGAGACAAATAAATGACCTATTGACACAGCTTAAGAC
>VMDO01028738.1:0-23494 GCA_007922755.1 Pedetes capensis
TGTCTACATTTGCTCCCAAGGTCTCAAAGCAAGACTGAGTCCCAGGCGCTCGCAGTGGTAACTTATTTGAAAACGTACCAGCTGACAACCGTGGCCAGAGGTTGACCTCGTCCTTCTTGAACGGATCCTTATCCCTCATGCTCTGATTGGCCAGACTTAGGTCACATGTCGACCCCCAGAGTCAAGGGTGGAATAAATTCCATCAGAACTACAAAGATTGAGAGTGAAAAAGGAAAGATCAGAGCCACTTTGAGAAATCTCTGTGATTAGACGCGAAATAGCCAAAGAACAACTGTACTCCATTACAGAGGATGGCAAGTCACTGAAAGAAAAGTTTTTTCATTACAACTTACAGCTGATCTGAATTATTTATTAGATCTTCTAAGGAAATAATATTTCTTTATTTAAAAATTTCCAGAGAGCCTAAAATGAAAGATCCCTTTTTAAAGTAGGGTAGATATTTTTCACAGTAACGTCCACCCCTAGTGAGGCCAGAGGCCAGACATCTGGCTTTCAGAAACTTATTGAAGTATTATTCACCTCTGCAAATATACCTGAATAGATGGAGTTTCTTAAAGTAATATTTGAATGAGTTTTTATAAAGAGATACATATTTTGAGGCACTGTCCCCAGAAAGTTTGAGGGTCAACATACTTGAAGTTTCTCATATTAAAAGTCCTAGGACTTCCGAACTTTCCTTCCTAAGGCATTCCTTTGTTGCCATCAGTAAATCCTTCCAATCCAAAGATGACGCTCTCATGAGCACCCCTATTCTTTTACCCTCTTATTCTCTATGGTCTCAGGAACACTGCATTTCTTATCCACTCAGTATTTTCAGGTACAACAATAATAATAATCTCCCCCACCTTCAGTGTGCAGTTGAGTTAGTTAGCCCATCTCTGGCTCGTCAATAGAAATGGGTGGCTTATTCTTCTGTCAAGACTGGATATTTGTTAAGTCATCTCTAAGTCACACATATTCTGATTTTCTTTCTCTCAAGTGGGGCAAACTGGAAATGCATATGCACTGCCCCTAAAAAGTGTTGGGGCTGGGATTTAGCTCAGTTGGTAGAGCGCCACTCTGCAGTCTCTGAGGTCCCAAGTTTGACTCCTAGCACCACAAAAATGGGAGAATGACATGGCAACCCACTCCCAAGGCAATCCCAAAACAATCTGCCATTGAAAACCCTGAGGGTCGCTATGAGTTGGACATGACTCGATGGCACCTAACAACAACAACAAGTGTAGAATGTTTGCCTAGCATGCACAGGGCTCTGGGTTCGATTCCCAGTACTGCAAAGAAGAAGGTTCAGTGCAGAAAAATCACATATTCTGCTGCCACTGGCCCACTTTTCCTGATAAAAGTTCACAACAGGGTGTCCAACACTGATGAGGATGTTGGATAGGAATTAGATCGCAGGGTAAGGGTCCCTTTTCCCTGCCTTTGGGGAACAACTTCAAGGTGGAACCAAGGACATGACAGTAACTGATGGCGTAAGTCTTACTCTTGGGGCTCCAGGGGTCAAGAGGACAATTCGAAAGATGAGAGAAAGAAACCTCCAAACCTGGGGCGACCCAAGAAATAAAACTGCAGAAACCCCAAAATGAAGGCAAATCCATAGTGAAATATTTCAGAGCACAGAGGATTATTGGAAGGAGAAAGAAAATTTTTGGGTTAAAGTTATTATGTGCAAACCCTGACATGAATATTCGTTTTCTCCTGAGCTATGCCCTTCCTGCCCTTTCCCCCTGGTGCTGGCTGGGACATTTGTGTCCCACTGGTAATTGATCAAAAGACAGTTGGCACCTGGTTAGCTTCAGTCACACCAACGTGAAGGAAAGCCGGCAACAAAGCTTTTTAACAAAAAGAAAGGACATTGTTGGGATAGCAATTGCGGCAATGAAATTCCAGCTTCACATCTGGTCCTGACTCACCTGCAGCTGTCGCTCACCTGCCTGGAAGCAGCTGGCAACACGGCAAAGCACAAGATGTGCAGAGGAGGGGGAGGGCTGGATCTCTCCATGCAGATCATAAATATGAGGTCCAGAGAGGTCAATTTTGACCACAGCCACTGTGTCAAGTGCAGAGTCAGTGCCTAGAGCTGGGCTGCTGGGTTCTGAGTGTGTGCCCTTTTCCCCGGATTTCTCATAGACACTGTAATTGCGTAATGAATCCAAGATGCCATTATTTGGGGGTTTTTCTGGGTTTTTAAATAGCTTGATTGAGAAAGAATTCACACATCACAAAATACACATTTGTAAAGTGCACCATTTGTTGGTTTTTAGTCCATTCACAAAGTCCTACAGATATCTCATCTTAGAGTATTTCTCCTCTAAAAATAAACCATGTATCTATTAGCAGTCATTGCTGCAGCCTATGGAAAAATGTGGTATATCTGTACAATGGAATAGTATTTGGCCTTAAAAAGGAAGGAAATTCTGATATATGCTACAACATGAATGAACCTTGAAACTAGTAGTAAGTGAAAGAAGCCCGTGAAAAAGTACCGATGTTTTGGTTTATAGGAGATTCACAGAAAAGAATAATCCACACAGCCTGTGGTGATGTGGGTAAATGTCCCCAAAGGCACCTAAAGGCTTGGTCCCCAGCCACAGCGCTACTGGAAGGTGGTACAGCCTTTGAGAGATGGGGCCTCATTGGAAGTCTTCAGGCAGTTGGTGGCCTGCCCGCAGAGGGGATTGTGGGATGCTGGTCTCTTCCTCTCCCCGCCTCTCTACTTCCAGCTGCCATGAGATGGGGAGCTCCCTCTCTTCCCATGCTCCTGCCATGATGCACTGCCGCAGCACAGGTCCTAAGCAAAGGCGCCAACTGACCACGGATGAAACTTCCAAAATTGTGAGCCCAGGTCAACCTTGCCTTTTGAACCTGATTGTCTCAGATACTTTGTTATCATAACAGAGAACTAATGCAGAGCCATTATCTTTTTTAAAAACTGGAGATAAATATCCAAAACAAGACTTACCACCTGCCCAACTTTTAAGTGTATCATTAAGTACATCCGCGCTAGTATTGAACCATTACCACTAACCAACCCCAGAAATTTTCCATTATCCAAATTGAGGTGCTATGCCTGTTGGACACAGGTGATAGGCAATCGTCATTGTCGACGTGGCTGGATTTAGATGCACCTAGGCGGTGGTGGGCCTGTAGCCATAGCCCTGTGGCATCCGATCCCGTCTGATCTCAGAAGCTAAGCAGGGTTGGGCCTGGTTAGTACATGGATAGGAGACCGCCTGGGAACACCAGGTGCTGTAGGCTTAGGAGAAGGACCCGGCAACCCACTCCCAAAAACCAACCTGCCATCGAAAACCCTATGAACAGCAGAGAAGCACTGACAATAGTGTTTCGCCTGTTGTACGCAGGGTCACTATGAGTCGGAGACTGACTCGATGGCCCCTTACAATAACAGGCGGTGGTGAGGGACACATTGGGGCATGTCTGTGAGGACGTTTCCAGAAAGGACTGAGAGGGGAGACCCACCCTGAATGTAGGCAGCTCCATCCCATGGGCTGAGACACAGAAAAAGTAAAAGCATAAAAATATGGAAGCCACAGCACACCAGCACTCCCCTCTCTCTGCTTCCCGCCTGCTCTGCTCCGCCACAGCCTCCCTGCCATGACGGCCAGGACCTCCAAAACTGTGAGCTAAAGGAAATCCTTCCTCCCTTCGGGCTGTCCTCGGGTATTTCAGTCATAGCGACCCAAAGCTAACTAACACACCGTGTCCTCATTTCCCTCCTTTCATCCCCTGGTGTTCTCTGTTCTACTTCCTGCCTCTGAATTTGACTCTCCTGAACATCTCATATAGGTGGACTCAAACAGTCTTTGGCCTTGTGTAACTGGCTTGCTCCGCTTAAGACAATGTCCCTAAGGTTCGCTCATGTTGTATCATGTGTCAGAAGTTCAATTCTCTGTAAGGCGGAATAGTATTCTGTTATATGTGTAGATCACACTTTGTTTGACTGTTTGTCAAAGGACAATTGCATGTTTCTACCTTTTGGCGATTATGAATAACACTTCTATGAACATGGGTATACGAATACCACAAGTACACCTGAGACCTTGTCTTTCATCTTTCTACACTGCTGGATCATATGGTAACTCTATTTTTAATTTTTGAGGAACACGTAGGAGCTTCCCGTACATGTCTGTAAGCTTGTCGTGCTGTGGGGGCTTCCTATTGCTGTGATGCTGAAAGCTGTGCCATTGGTTTCTCAGATACCAGCAGGGCCACCTGTGGTGGACAGGTTTCAGCTGAGCTACCACACTAAGACAGACTGTGAAGAAGGACCTGGCAGCCCACTCCTAAAACAATTGTTGTTGTTGTTGTTGTTGTTAAATGCTGCCGAGTCGGTATCTGACTCATAGCAACCCTACATACAACAGGTGAAACACTATTGTCAGTGCTTCTCTGCTGTTCATAGGGTTTTCAATGGCAGACTGATTTTTAGGAGTGGGTTACCAGGTCCATCTCCCAAGCCTACAGCACCTGGTGTTCCCAGGGAGTCTCCCATCCAAGTACAAACCAGGTCCATCCCTGCTTAGCTTCTGAGATCTGATGGGATTGGATACCACAGGGCTGCGGCTGCAATTATTCATTGAAAACCCTATGAATAGCAGAGAAGCATTGTTAAATACAGTGCTGGAAAATGAACCCTTCCCTGCCCCAGGCTGGAAGGCATTCAAGAGGATGGAGAAGAGTTGCCTCCTCAAAGTAGAGTCAACACTAATGATGGGAATAGGGTAAAGCCCCTGGGACCTCCTTTTGCTGATGTGGCAAGACTCAAAATGAGAAGATATAGTGGCTGCAACATTGGGCTCAAACATAAAGAGATTGTGTGCATGGCTGGATTTAGATTCAGCGTTAGTATTTCGTTCTGTTGTACACAGGGTCATTATGAGTCAGACCCAACTCAATGGCACCCAACAACAACAACAGAGCTTAGAGTAAACAAATGCTTCAATTCTATCATTTCACGTGTAGGCAGGCAAAATCTGTCTGAGAACAGTTCCAATCCAGGCTCCCAAACAATGAGGTCAGAAACATAGAACCTTCTCCCCGCCACGAGCATCACTTTTCATAGACGATCCGTTTAATGAAATGTCTCATTTTAAAAAATTCAGCGACTAACATGGATTTCAGTCTCAGTTTATTGTCGGTTAACTTACGGAAAAATTCGAAGCACTGCTTCATTTTTAATAACCTGTAAGTGGAACTTTCTCCCCCGGCTTGAGCAGAGCCTGCCCACATAAGTTCAGAGGAAGAGCGCAGTTATGAATGGGCGGATTCTGCATGTGGCCCAAACAGTGTGCTACGCACTCGCTGCATTTTAGGCAGGGAGGATTCAATTTGCATCCCCTAATGGCTCCGCCGCAGTCATGCCTCAAGGCGCAGGAATAGAATGGATTTTGTATCACTTTATTTTTCTGACTCATGAGGGAAAAGCAAGATTGAAGCCATTCCTGCTTTGGAAAGAGGGAGAAAAGTACGGCCCCTTCTCTCTCTGCCCTCAGGAGATTCCCTTTTTTTCCTCCTCCCAAATGTCAGCCTCCTGATAAAGTGGTGTTCACAGCCGTAAGTTCCTCGATTTATCCCGAACATTTGCTTTGCAGAAGCAATGGGAAGAAAGTCCCCAGGGGCTTCTGTGGGAACGAGGGCACTGTAGGGAGGCCACTCGGCCACAGGAGTCAGGCCCCACCTGGGGGACACGTTTGGAGGCTGCCCCAAAGCGAGCTTTGCTCAGTGGGCCTCATGGATGTGGGTCATGGAGGGAAACCACCTCCTCTCCAGGAACGTTATGAGGACGCCTCACAAGCCACCATGCCTCAGATGCCAACAAAACCAGGACTCTTGAGCACTGGGTTTTATCAAAAGCTTGCCTCAAGCTGGGCACAGTGGCGCCTGCCTGTAATCCCAGCGGCTCGGGAGGCGGAGGCAGGAGGATCGCAAGTTCGAGGCTAGAGGCAGTCTGCATAACTTAGCGAGATCCTACCTCAAAAAGTAAAAAAAATGGGCTGGGGGTGCAGCTCAGTCGTCCAGCACTGGCAGAGCATGCAAGTGCGAGGCCCTGGGTTCAACCCCCAGTACCACACACACACACACACACACACACACACACACACACACACACACACACAACATGCTTGCCTCAGCCAGGCCCTCTGTGACCCTGGTCTCTAAAGAGAGGCCATAGCTTTTTGCTGGGTGATGTGTGCTCTCTCTTCAAGGTGCTGAATTGTTGGACGCAGGGAAGTATTTGTTAACTTGTCTATCAAACAGAGATGACGCATTTGTCCACGTTGATGGCTGGCCGTGCGGGCCCCCTCGGCCATGGCTGGCCAAGCTTCACAGACTGTGGATGGCTCTGCAAACATGGCTGTGGAGCCCTGCATTCACAGCAGCTCCAAGGCCACCACTGGGGTGACAGACTCGCAAGCCCGCGGGGCTCTGCCCACAGGACACCAGCCCTGGGCACCACTGCCTGCCCAGGAGTCTGCCAGGCCCAGCCCTGGGGTCTTGGTGTCCACAGAGCTCAGTGGCCCATGTCCACCTCACGCAGCCCAGGGACCCCCTGTTCCTGTGATCTGACCCAGGCCTCCCCCTCTGCAGCCCCAAGGACCTCCGCCCAACAGAGCCCCAACCTGTGGCAGCCACGTCTCTGCTACAAGGACCCTCCCTCACTGCTGCCCACCCCAGTCTCCTCTTCTCCCATCCGCACTGCTGCTCTGAAGTCCAGGCCTTTGTCAGCACCACCAACTGACCTACATAGTCACCACCACCTTCCAGGCCACTCCTCAGTCTGGGGCGCTGTCCACACCTGGCTCTTGCAGCACCACTGGGAAGCTACCCCACTACTGCGGCTGGACCTGGACTCCCCTTCCCAGGAGCCATAGCTACCAAGGTCACCTGGCCCTTGCCGTGGCTTCCCAGAGCTCATTTTCGAGCATTTTTCTCTTCAACTCCACTCAACTCCCCTGTCCTGGCCCCCCAGAGCCTCTGCGGTCCACTGTCTGCCGTGTTTCCACTCTCCCTTTCTCTTCTCCTCTCCTTTCCTCCCTGCTGACACAATTTAGGCCCAATCAGCCTCCACTACACTCCTTCCTTACTGGGGGGCACTGAGGCAGGAGGATGGCGAGGTGGAGGCCAGAGGCAGCCTGCACAACTCAGCGAGACCCTGTCTCAAGGTTAAAAGTCGAAAAATGGGTGCAGGTCAGGGTAGGGCACTTGCAAAGCACGTGCAAGGTCCTGGGTTCAACCTCCAAGTACTGCAAATATATACTTATACATATGGCAGCATTTTCCCCCAAGGCTAGGATTAACTTTCAACTGTCAGAATGTACCTGACATATTTTCCTTATAAATTAAAAATCTCTACTTATTACTAGCAACTACTTACCAACCTGTGCTGTTCAACTCAATCAAGTTAATCCCATGAAATAAAATGTGCAATATGGATGGTAGGGTGGTATCTGAAGTCATTTTTATTCAAGGCTTAGAGACTATGAAGATTCTTTTGACAAGTCCTTAAAAATCACGTGGTTGATGTTGGAAACGCCAGCATACAAGTGCTGCTTCCATTTTGGAGACCAGATGGGGAGGTTCTGATGTGACACAGTCAATTCTACATAAAGAACGTGAAGAGGGACGCCTTCCCAGCCATTTGAAGGCGGTTGGAGTTTTCACGGGTTCCTTGCCTGAACTTTTTGACCCTGAACAACTGAGGAGTATGGATGTGCAGAGCTCATGGACTCTGGTCACTCCCTGCCTCTGCCAGCCTCTCCTGAAAAAGAAGTCACTGTGACCCTGGCTATCTGAGCTTCGTGTTCCAAACCCCAAGAGCAAGCAGAAGAGAGAAGCCAGGGGATGTGCTTCCATTTGTTTGCTTTTATGAAGAAAAGTGAATTTGTCTTTTTCAGAGTGTGTGTTTTCAGATAAATATCGGAACTTAGGCAGTGACTACTCATACATTCATTTACCTACAGCACTCATGGTTGCTCCAAAGTCAAAGTAAAATAACTTGTATTGGCTTGGCATCCTGAATTGTCGCAAGCTGCATGCGAGTTCTTGAAGTTCTTTTCTGTCTCTATCGTTTTAAACAAAAAAGTAAAAGCACCACCGTTTACACTTTGCCTATTTCCATAATTATCTCTATGCTCAGGTTTTTAAAAATGTCTCAGTCCTTTGTGAAAATTCTTGTGTATCCTATCAAACATTAATTTTTTTAAAAGAAAGATTGATTCAGGAAGCAAGGTCTCCTAAGTCTACTAGCATCTTTCACATTTTACCAAGTGGCGGGCGCCCTGACTCCTCTCCTTTCTACCCATCCTGTGACCTCCTTCTCTTCCCTTCTCTCTGCCTGGAACAGCAAACCACCAAACTATCTTAGGCCAACAGCACCACCTACTGGTCATGTTTGTAAGTTTGCAAAATTGCCTTAGCATATGCACAAGTCATGTTCTCCCATTCATCAAAACTCAGTGAATTGTCTTGGACATTTCTCTTCTACTGAAAAGAAACCGATGCTGAGTCAGACACCAAAAGAAGCCCCAGGCAGCACTCATTGCTGCAAGCCACATCCCCGCACACTGGCTCCCTTTACGTGACCCGTCTCACACCTCTCCACAGACTCCCCCGCTGTCATCAGCAAAATTCCCTAAATCCTCCAGGGCTTCTATGTTTCCTTCACCTCTTTATCTCAGTGAAACTTGGTCCTCCCGCAGCCATGAGTACTTGCTGCCAGTCCCAAGCCACCCCCTTTCCCTCTCCCTAACCGTCTTTGCTTCCTCTGAAGCTCAGCTCCACGGTCCTTGCCGTGGCTGTGTTCCCGCCATCCTTCTCTGATGGCCTCGAGCCTCCACTCACACACTGACCCTGCTCTGGCTCTTAGGCCTTCTTCCTGGTTTCCTCTTCCTAGAAGGCCATTCCTTTACAGTCTTCAAAGCTGCTCACGTGTCACCGGGTCAACAAGTCTCTGCGTGACACTGTACATCCGCCCATCTTTTACATCCTTGGCTACACTCAGCCACTATTTTCCCTTTCTTTTTTTTTTTTTTTGGTGCTACTGGGGGTTGAACCCAGGGCCTCACGCTTGCATGCTCTGCAAGTGCTGGACCACTGAGCTGTACCCCCAGCCCATTTCCTTTCTTTTTTTTTTTCTTTTTTGAGACAGGGTCTTGCCAAATTACGCAGACTGCCTCTGGTCTTGAACTTGCGATCCTCCTGCCTCTGCCTCCCAAGCCACTGGGATTACAGGCGTGCGCCACTGCACCCGGCTATTTTCCCTTTTTTATATCTCCTCTCTCTCCTTTCTTCCTTCCTGCCTTTTTTTCAAGACAGGGTCTCGCCATCAGCGCCCTGGGTTCACACGCTCCTCACTACCCACCAACCTGCCCAGCCGGCTTTCTTATTTCCACTGACGATATTTATTGGCTTGTGTGACTTTTCTCCTCACTATTAACTCCTTGAGCACCGGAACCTCATCTGCTTTACTTATTGTTTTTATGCAGTCATTCTGCATAGTCTTGGTGCATAATATGAACTAAATAAATATTTGCCGAGAAAATCTCCTTGCTGTCCTTTTCTATTCTTCCAACCCATAATCACCCAAAGAATCTCTTCTTCTCCCTCTCCATTTCCTTCTCTCCTTTCCTGCTCACTCTTTCATTCTTTCTTCCCATGTCTGAGTCCTGAGGGAGGTAATGGGACCACGCACCAAACATAACCACCTCAGCACTACATGACCTACAGACGTGTGAAGAGGCAGGACTCAGGGCCCCAGGGCCCCGTGGGGTACATCTGTTGTTATTGTTAGGTGCCGTCGAGTTGATATCCAACTCATAGCGACCCTCATAGGGTTTTCCATGGCAGACTGTTTTGGGATTGCCTTGGGAGTGGATTGCCAGGTCCTTCTCCCATTTTTGCAGTGCTGGGAATCGAACTTGGGACCTCAGAGACTGCAGCGCAGCACTGTACCAACTGAGCTAAATCCCAGCCCATGGGGTACATCTGTCCTCCTCCAAATACTCAGTGCTCTGAATTTAAACGACGCACTCTAAGGCGGACTTTGGCCTTCCATGAGTCAGTTTTGTGTTGCTGTAACAAAATGCCTGACATAAATCAGCTACAGCAGGCACCATGGCACACGTGTATATTTGGGAGGCCAAGGGGGAAGGACCATGAGTTCGAGGTCAGCCTGGGCTCCGTAGTGAGTTTCAGGATAGACCGGGTCACATAGTGAGACCCTGAGTCAGAACAAACCAGCAACAACCAATCAACTTAAAGAGGGAAGGTTTGTTATACCCCGCAGTCCTGGAGGGTTCGGGTACTGCTTGCTTGGCCCTTTGTTTTGGCCCATGGTGAAGCAGTAGGTCATGGTGAGGGGCCAGCTGCTCACCTCACGGTGGCTGGAAAGCAAAACAAACAAACAAACAAAAAACAAAAAACAAAAACAAAAAAACAAAAAACAAGGACCCCACAAGGGTCTCAGTTCCTTCTGTCACAGTGACTGAGGACTGAGAGCCCTCCTGTAGGGCCACCTCCCCCAGGTCCCACAGGTCCCTCCCACCTCCTCCCCGCGGTGCCAGGCTGCACACTAAGACTTTGGCTCAGGGGACTTCAGGAGACGTTCAAGAGGCAAACGTACCAGGCCAGTAGACCACGGGTTTGCTTTCCTTGTGCTAATTGCAGCAATATGAGCTGGGATTTAGCTCAGTTGGTAGAGCACCGCTTTGCTGTCTCTGAGGTCCTGAGTTCGATTCCCAGCACCACAAAAGTGGGAGAAGGACATGGCAATCCACTCCCAAGGCAATCTTGAAACAATCAGCCATTGGAAACCATATAAGGGTGGCTATGAGTCGGACATGACTTAATGGCACCTAACAACAACAACAATCGCAGCAAAGAAGCCCTGGAGTGGTGGTGGTGGGTACCCAGTGGTGGTACTGAAGGAAAGCTCATAAATTTCATTCATTTATTCATTTATTTTTGATATTCTTGAACAGAGTAGTTTATAGACCCTTTAAAAAGCCCCAGACCCCTCACACAACCATCTAGTGACTCTCTTCATGGGAAGCAAATAAGATGAAAGAACTGTGATCTGTGTCTGTCTTTCCTCACCAGGGTGGACCAAAATCGGTGTCACTTTCAGAAAAATAGGATGCAAGGAACCAAAACCCATCATGTCTGAAAGCCCTCTGCTTCACGTTCCTTTATTTCAAAACCTTGCTTGTTCATTTCTGTTCATTTTTTTCTTTCTTTTTTTTCTTTTCTCTTTTTTTCTTTCTTTCTTTTTTTTTTGTGTGTGTGGTACTGGGGGTTGAACCCAGGGCCTCCGTGCTTGCATGCTCTGCAAGTGCTGGACCACTGAGCTGCACCCCCAGCCCATTTTTTACTTTTTGAGACAAGGTCTCGCTAAGTTACGCAGACTGCCTCTGGTCTTGAACTTGCGACCCTCCTGCCTCCGCCTCCCAAGCCACTGGGATTACAGGTGTGCGCCACCCTACCCGCTCATTTCTGTTTCTAAAAGACAATAGAGAAACAATTGTCCCTCATTGGCCCCCAACAGAGTGACAGAGTTGTGTTGGACATCCGTCTGCACAGGGCTGCAACTTCTGCCCTAAATAGGTAAGGGGTGAACTAGAGCCCCAGCCACAACTCCCCGTGTTTATGTCTCCCTCCCTCTGAGTCACCACGCCGTGATGGAAACAAGCCACGAGCCTCTGTTGTCTCCCCAAAAGCTACGCGCTCTGAAGGACCAGACGTTCCAGCCAGGAAAGAGCCCCATCACCAGGTCAAGGGCATCGGTGTGGGCACGGCTGCCTGTGTGTGGACATTGCACTTGGTAGGGGAGTAGAGGTCAGGGCTATTGCTGTCCAGTCATCTCTGTTGCAGTAAACTTTCTAAAAATGAGGCAAATTCCACCTTGCCTGCTCCACCCTTGGTAACGCTTCTCCCATCTCAAACACCAATGTTTGCATTTGGCCTCTGCTTTCAGCACTGTTTTTGTCAGAAAATGAGTTCCAAGCCGCTAGCCAAGGAATGTGCCCTTGAAGCACAGCGCAGGAAGCGTAAAGGACAACAGCACTTCTCAAACAGAACCATGCTCAACAGTAGGGTTTTCTGGTCTGGTTGGACCACCGCCAACAAAAGGCGGGGGGGGGGGGATTGTTGGTGTTATTTGTGTACACAGCTCCCCTCCCCCAAGATAACCAAAACTCTGAAACCCACGGGTTTTTCCCGCTACAGTACCATAATGTACTGTTGATGACAAAGACATTTTACAGGATTAACCAGACAATTCCCAGATGGAGTCGTGGAGAGAAACCTATGAGCAATCACTCCAAATCAGACCCTAAACAAAAGATTGGGCTGCTAAGTCCTCAGTGAGTAAATTGGCCCAGCTGTGAGAGACGTGACAACGTACCTTCGCTTGATATTGGCTCTGCCTTCTTAGCTGGGCTCTGTGACTTCCTCCTTGTGAGCAGAGCTGTAATATGCAAACAGAAAAGTCAACCTATCAGCCTAACAGGAAATTGTGTCTCCTCAGAGGTCAGATTCACTGCAACTTTCGAATAAGGTACGCAAGGGCCAGAGGACCAAAGACCCTGGTGAAATCAGAACCCTGTCCCCCCAAGCCAATGGCTGAGTGGGAAAATAATTTCATATCCTCATCCCTGGATTTTAAGTGCAGAAAGCAATATACTGTGGGAAAAATAGGGGACACAAATTTAATACAATGAGGTTTATGAGATGAGGTGCGGCGGTGCTCTCCTAATTAAACTTCACCCCACGTTAGGGCAGCTCTCTTCTTTTGGAAACCAACCTGTCCTTTATTTCTTAACTTCCTGTCGTTTTGGGTCATTTTATTGGTAAAGCAATTACTTTTGCTAAAACCGGTGGACAGAGCTCATAAAGTGGCATTGTTTCTCCACACTCTGCATGGTTGAAAGAGATACAGAATAAATATACACTTTTGGAAGAGAAATAAATCACCCAGCTCTTATTCATAGTAGCAGACTGCGCCCGCTGTTATAACTTTAAACTAGGTTTTCTGGCTAAATATTGGGAAAATATTCTTTTTAACAGTAGAAAACAATATTTGCTTTTGCGGAGCATTTTAACCAAATGTTTTAGATATTAACTCATAGGACCCAAGAAAGATGTCTCTCAGAGGTCCTTGAAGACAATTCTCTTGGGTCAAAAAAATGTATCTAAGGCAGTCAAAACTGCTAAAACTACTGTATTTCATGAAAGCATCTCAGAGAAATTTGAAATATCTCTGCAGGGAAAATAACTTGTTATACAAGTCACTACAAACTTCTACTGTAAAATAATGACGTTCCATCATTAAATAACCTCCTCCGCTATTGAAAAATCAACCAGTTATGTGCTGAGCACTACACAAGAGACGCAGCCCAGAGCCAGCAGCCCTTCTGAAAGTGAAGGCGAAACCCTCCCCAGAAGACCTGACTTACAAGTCACCTGTGGTATTAGTTGGCTTAACTTCTCACTAGATATACACATGAGGGAGGCAGGTAAGAATAACAACCCACGCCGGGTACGGTGGTGCACGCCTGTAATCCCAGCTGCTCGGGAGGCAGAGGCCGGAGGATCGCAAGTTCAAGACCAGAGGCAGTCTGCGTAATTTAACAAGACCCTGTCTCAAAAAAGTAAAAAGAAAAAATGAGTTGGGAGTACAGCTCAGTGGTCCAGCACTTGCAGAGCATGCAGGCACAAGGTCCTGGGTTCAACCTCCAGTACCACAAAAAAAAAAAAGAAAAAAAGAATAACGACTCTGAATCCCTCCAAAAAAAATTGGTATTGTCATTTATAGAGGAAGAGGAACCTGTATCACAGAAGGCACAGTTTTGCTCTTTTTTTAAGGTAAAAGACCTTGAACAGTGCCTGTAATGATATAGTGTACCACAATTTTCACATCAACGTTCCTCAAAATATCATTGTCTTCTGCCTGATGAGATTCCATAAAGACGTGCCTGTGCTTTTAACAAGAGTCTCAGACTATTTCCTCGGTAAAATAAGACTGATTCTCCTCTGTGACCTGTTACCCAACCAGCCCCATTTTGCCCACCCTCTGGTATGCTAATCCTTCAAGTGATTAGTTTTGCAAAAGAAAAAGAAGATATTCAAATAGAATATTATTCAGCCACAAAGAAGAATGAGATTATGTTATTATAGGAAAATGGATGGATCTGGAGAACATCACTGTAAGGGAAATAATCCAGATTCATAAAGAGAAACACCACGTTTTCACTCATATGCAGAGGCTAGACCTACCTTAAAGGGAAAGTATACACACACACACACACACACACGCACGATATGTAATCGTATGTGTGTAAGATTGGAAAATATAAGGGGGCTCATCTAGAAGGGGGAAGGGACTAGTGGAAAGAGGAGGGAGCGACATCCAAGGGTGAAGAGAGAAAGAACAAGTGCAAGGTACCGGAGACAATTGTATGAAAATCCCATCGTGAAATTCATCATACTATATGAGAGAGAGAGAGAGAGAGAGAGAGAGAGAGAGAGAGAGAGGAAGGAAAGAAGGAGTGTGCTTGCAAGGCATCATTCTTGTGGTGATAGAGGAAAAGCCTCGAATCCCAGGAGAGGAGGCAGGTGGTCTGCGCTGTGGGGAAAGTTGACCAGAGGTAAAGAGAAGCCCACCTGCCCACTCAAACTTCAGACTCTTCTTAGGACAAAGGTTCAGAAGATGGTGGTGTTAGCAGGAGCTGCAGGGGGTTTCAGCACTCTGACATCAGAAGGGCACCTGTAGGACACTGTGCCAGCCCAAATAAAGGATCAGTAAGTTGGACTTAGACAGAAGAGACCACCAAGTCCAAGTAAAACAACTTGGGCCACCGTTACCATTGTGACCCCTAGGTCAGAAGCGTCATCTACAGCAAAGTTAGACACTGCGTAGCTCCATGATGTCTAAGATTGGTAGTAAACAGCTAAATGTTGGCATCCAATCCCACCTGATCTTGGAAGCTAAGCAGGGTCAGCATGGTTAGTCCTTGGATGAGAGACTGCCTGGGAACACCAGATGCCACAGGCTAGGGCAAAGGACCTGGCAATCCACTCATGAAACGATCTGCAATGAAAACCGTAGGAAGAGCAGAGAAGCACTGACATAGTGCCAGGCATGGCGCAGTGTCGGGGAGTGTTTCATTCTGTTGTACGTAGGGTCCCTATGAGCCGGATCTGACTCAATGGCACCTAACAACAACAACCTAAACTAAAAGCGAGGGAGGGAGGCTGGAGTGTTTATTCAGTCAGCCCCACAGATGCCACATGACGCTCAATTATTATAGGCCACAAAAATCTCAAAGCTGCTTGCTCAAGATGGATTCATGAACTCACCTCTGTAATGTTAATTTACTTCCACTGATTGGCTTTTCATGAAAATAAAATGCTTCCTGGGACTTGGTCATCCTGAAGGGAGTGGGGAGCCAGAGGAAGAGAGCAGAGGCAAAGGTGGATGTAGACAGAGGGAAGGAATCTGAGAAAAGGGACGCCGTGCAACACCATCATGGCTTTTCCCCCCCGGAAACAAAAAACTTTAAACACAAATATAAGTAGATTATTTGCTTTGGGCTACATGAAATAATACCTAAATAAAATGATGCCAAAAGTGGATTCAATCAGTGTCTTTTAGGATCCCAATACAGGCTTGCTTAATTTCCAAAAGCAGAACAGGACAATTTTCAAAGCCATCCAGTGTTCAGGAATATTTTACTTACTATTTTAATAAACCTTTGTTTATGCCTAGAGGTGCCATTAAACTACCAGCCATACATTAGTATCCAGCTCCCTGGGGACCGGAGTGTATGCAGTGATTATTGCTGGGTGTTCCGCTGGGGACACACGTGCTCCTCTGTCTATACACAGCACTGGACAGAAGATTAAAACAAAAGTTTGTGCTTCATCTGTACCCCGGGACTGTCCTCCTGTCAGGCGTGGAGGGAAACAGCTGTTTATGATGTGGATCAAATAACCACAATGGCAGCCTTTGAAGAATCTTTAATGTGTCTTCCGGAAGTTCTTCTGTGGCTACAGTACAGAATAATTCGATTTTTCCCTCTATAATTTGAAGGAGTGGCTGGAAATAGGGTGGTTGAGACTGAATACTATGTTTGGTGCTATTCAGAGCCCAGTGTGGAGTTCGAGGGTGAGGACCAGGAGTACCCAAGAAGATGACCACAGAGACCCCAACTTCTCTCTGTGTGAATAAACGCAAATCATATGCTCCTCACAAAATCAGTCCCAGCCTTGCTGTGAAACCTTAGCTGGATGGGTTTGGTATATTAATTACAAAATGTAGATTGTAAATAATTTATCATGTGTAAGCACAATGGATTAAAGGTAAAGCACGTATTTAATGAGTGATCTTGATTTTTTTCCACATTTAGAAAACAGGGATAGCACACAGAAACTGAGACTCATAGGTCTAAATCCTTGTTTTTCCAAATTCGTATAATGCACATCAGAGCACAGACATTCTAGCCAATGATTTTAAATTCATTTTTACACTGCTCTCAGGCGGGGGCAGCAGATAGCACAGGTTGTTGTTGTTGTTAGGTGCTGTCGAGTCGGTCTCTTAGCAACCCTCATAGGGTTTTCAATGGCTGTTTCGGGATTGCCTTGGGAGTGGATTGCCAGGTCCTTCTCCCATTTTTGCGGTGCTGGGAATTGAACTCAGGACCTCAGAGACTGCAGTGCAGCGCTCTACCAACTGAGCTAAATCCCAGCCCGGAAGCAGAATGGTGAAAATCAGGGAGTGATACTGCAAAGTGGAGCCATTTGCCTCTGGTAAAAGCAGCGAGGACCTTCTTAGCATGGGGCATGGGGGAGAAACTCCCCACTGCGGCTTGGAGGAGCTGAGGGCCCTAGCTCTCCTTGGCTGCTTGGCATAGTTTTGGAAATGTGGTTATGGAAGGATCATTTTACTCACTTTTAAAATCCAAGTGACGAGACCGATGAGCCAGGGAAACGCGTTATAACCCAATTTCTCTTGCGTCATTAATAACGCAATGAGCCTATTGTTATCACCCCCAATTGTGTGTGTGTGTGGAAACACGAAAAATCAACATGAGATAAAATACAAGGGGAAACATAAACGTCTGACGTCTTTTGAGACTGAAGACCCGGCTATACATAGTCAGATTACGAGTACACACATCCCTCTCTGCGGCAACCCCCTAAGAATAAAACTGTCACCCGGACATGGTGGCACGCCTGTGATTCCAGCCACTCAGGAGGCAGAGCCGGGAGGATCGCGAGTTTGGGGCCACGGGCAGCCTGCACCACGCAGGGAGACCCTGACTCAACAACAGCCACAAAGTGGGCCAAGGGTGCGGCCCAGCGGTGAAGCATCTGCAGAGCATGCGCCAGGCCCCGGGTTCAACACCCTCCAGCGGCACAAACACATGAAATAAAAATAAAAACAAGACTACCAGGGCACAAGGCTCATGTGCAAGATGTAGCTTTGCTCATAGGGACAAAAAGGAGCCGCAGGAAGGGCGATCCTCACCAGGGGGACAGACAGGCAGGGTGCGGTTCACACGAGATCTGCGCCCCTTCAGAGAATGCAAGAGGCCTGCAGCAGCCAGCATGGAGCGAGCCTTGCGCCCGTGTTGGAGCAAGCGCAGAATCCCACGTGGTGGGTCTCAGCCAATCCCCTGTCTCAGCCAATCTAGGGAAGGCCGCAAAGGCACAAAGAGGTGGGGGGAGGGAGGATTTGCTCTGTCCTCTGGGGCTAAGATGGTCGACTTGGACTGAATCAGCCCACTCGCTTTCCTGCAGTTCCTGTTTGCTGTGGCAGATTGTGCGGCTTCTCAGCTCCACGAGGGTGTGGGCCGATCCTCATCAGAAATCCACCCTTCTGCGCCTACAGATACCTACTGTGGAGAACGCCGGTACAGTTGTGAGGCTCGGTTTCCTCATCTGTCTCCTTTATGCTTTCATTTATTCATCTGACAAATATTTACTAAGTTCCCACTATATGCCAGGCCTTCAGTAGGTGCCAATGCAGGAAGAGACAAAGCTCTTGCACCAACCACAGGAGCAGATGTGTGCAGGATCCGTGGACTCCTCCTGGAGTTTGCTTTTTAGGCATTAAAATGTTTTGTTTTTTCTATATAATTTTCAGTGGTTGTCAGAAAAGTGGTAACAAGTGTAAACGCTAGCTAAATTTTCTTTGTAGTACGCAAGGAAGTAGAATGCTCCTAATCAGAATCATAGAAATCAGGTAACAACTTCTTTATATTTTACATTTGTAAGTGTTTCGTTGGTTTTGTTTTTTAATACAGGGTCTTGATTTGTAGCCCAGGCTGGCCTCACACTCAAGATCCTCCTGCCTCAGTCTCCTGGGATTACCGGCCTGCGCCCCCACACCTGACAACATTCAACTCTTTACTTGAGTAGTCCTGGTGTCTGAAGAGGTAAAACAGATGTATTGTAAACTCATGACAGAAATGAATACTTCTTTTCCTCCCTTTATTAGTAAATGACGGTGGGGTACAGAGTAACTCAGCATTGGCTTTTCCCATTATGCAACTATTACATCACTTTTGGTTACCCTTTTATCAATTTACAAAGTTTATGGACCCTTATGGCTAATATGTAGTAAAACTCAGAAGTGAATACCTAATAAAACCATTATCCTTATAAGAGGCCATCATAAACAAATTAAGGCAGAATTCACTTGGAATCCATGCTTTTCTATTTCTTAGTCATGTCAATACATTTTGACACTAGAAAGTAGTTTCTCAAGTTTACTATTATACAATCACACTGGAACAACCTAATATATTCTGTGTATTATATACTAAGAGAAAAAGTATGTTCTCTTCTGCCTATGAACAAAGCCTTAGTAGGAATCAGAAAACTTGGTTAATCTTTTTTTTTTTTTTTTTTTTGCTGTACGGGGGTTGAACCCAGGGCCTCGAGCCTGCAAGCTCTGCAGGCGCACTGAGGTGCACTAAGCTGCACCTCAGCCCATTTTTTTTTTTTTTACTTTTTGAGACAGGGTCTTGCTAAATTACGCAGACTGCCTCTGGTCTCGAACTTGCGATCCTCCCGCCTCCGCCTCCCTAGCCGCTGGGATTACAGGCGTGCGCCACCACGCCCGGCGTTAATCTGTTTTTTTAACCCAATACTAAACCTGGACAAAGGTAGCCAGGGTCCTCAAACTGCTCTGAGTTTCCATTCGGTAAAATAGGACTAATAATACCTGGTCTGTGTGTTCCACCACACAGCAAGAAGCAAAGTCCTGTGGGTTTTCACAACTGTAAAGTGCTACTTATACGTAAAATATACTATTTACTCTGTATAATTTTAAGACTAAAAACAAAATGTCTTTCTGTCTGAAAGATATGTCTTCACTTCTTCTCCTCAGTGAAAAGGGAGGGTTAGGTTCATGTGTCAATTCCCTCACAGTAGAAATGTGTGCAATTAAGCAGCCACAAAGGTTCCTAGAGTAGAGAATGAAAGCTGTGTAGGACAGGCCATCTTCACATGAAAAGCTTTAAGGGTCTGCAGTTGGATATGTAATTGGAAAAGGACTTAAAACTGAGAAACTGCTGTTTCCAAGGTTTAAGTCGATGTGCACCTTACACATGCCGTATATGTAACATGCATGTATATGTATACGCGTACACATGTGTGCAAATAAATATGGGACAAAAGGACTAATCTCATTTTTTTCAATTTTGTTGATGTAAGGGTAAGGCCTTTCCTTTGATTTTTTTTTTTTTTTTTTGCATCATCTTTCTTTAGTAACCACAGCCATATACCTTATCTGCAATTTCCACTTTCTGTTTCTTTAAGGTGCAATGAGAATTATGAGGCAATCTAGTATAAAGTTCCAGATTTTTTATGGATTTACCCCAATATTTTACAGGTGCATCACCCACATATATATGAAAGCAACTTTAAAGCAGTATTTCCAAAGCTTTCTAGTTAGTCTTCATAAAAACAAAAAGCTTCTTTCTTCTGTATTCATATTTCATTCATTAGAGCAGCATTTAACTAAATAATATAATCCAAATAACAAATATGTTGTTGTTGTTAGGTGCCACTCATAGTCCCTCTTAGGATTTTCAATGGCTGATTGTTTGTGGATTGCTTTGTTGGTCCTTCTCCTGTGTTTGCAGTGCTGGGGATCGAACCTGGGTCCTCAGAGAGTGCAGAGCAGCACTCTACCAATGGAGCTAAACCTCAGCCTTAATAACAAGTATGAAAGATAGAAACTGGTTTGGGAACAAATCCAAGCGACTGTTGTTTTCCTGAGTAGCTTTACATCAGCACACGAGAACAAGCCAAAGCTGCTCTTAGCTGGAGTTTAGGCATTAGGAGCGTCTGAGTTGAATCCAGATTCTGTAGTTTTCCTCCCTAGTACTGTGTGACCTTCGGTAAGCTGTTTACTCCTTCTGAGCCTCAGTTTCTTAAAAGGGAGCATGGGAATCATAGTTCTGAAGATTCAGTGTAAAATGAGTTACATGATTGAGGTCCCCTGGAAGAGCTTTGGTATTATGACTCAATAAATCCTCATTCCCTTCCTTCTTGGTGAGAGTAAGAGAAAGTTTCTATTATCACCACCTTGTCCCAACTCTTTCTGCCAATACTATGTATAGTTATCAAAAGTTCTACTGAATAAGTCATTGAACTGATTTCATTCTGGAACATAAAGGTTTTAAGGATATGCTTAATGGATTATCCAAGTCACTTGAAAATACTATAGAATAAAAATTGCTGGTTTCTGATCTAGAACAGAGGTGAGTATTTCAAAAGCAAATTCCAGAGTCAACCTCTCTTTGGCTCACCTACCTTCTGTTATGGTTTGAATCTGAAATATCCCTCACGGATTCATGTTGTGAGTGCCTGGTACCCAGCTAGTGGCACTATTTTGGCAGGTTGTGGAATCTGTGGGAGATGGGGCCTGGCTGGAGGAAATAGCACACAGGGGCGAGCTTCTGAAGGTTATGCCTGGCCCCTGCCTTTGTCTTGCTCTCTGCTTCCTGTGTGCCACAATGTGAACCATTGTCTTCCTCCATATGCTGCTGCTCCCTTCTCCACCGTACCTTCCCCGCCATGATGGTCTGAAACCCTGAGCCAAAGTCAACCCTTCCTCCCTCACGGTGTTTCTGTTAGATGTTGCATCACAGTGATGCCAGAGTAACTAATACACCTCCTGTGCCACCCTGCCACCCCGACTCTTGCTCCCAAAGATAGTAGTATCTGGGTACTGGAGAGCTAGAGAAAGAAGGCGGCAGACAGCAAGGGTCTTAACAAAATGGGCTCATTTTGGAGTCTTCTCCCAGGCCCCATTCTTCTGCCATGGAGGAAGTGTTTTCTCTTGGAGAGACTGTCGTTCCCAGCCCTGTGTGGGAGCCTGACCTTCCACATGCAACCTGACAGCCCAGCGTGGGTTCTCTCCTGGTCCTTTAGACACCCTTGGGGTGCTTCTGTGGACATGGGGTGTGCCGAGTGGGGAGGGCAATACGGATGACTCTCCCTCACAGAGATGCCGCAGGGTAAATGCAAGGATATTCACACAGCACTTTAGGATGTTCTCATGCACACACCTCTGTAAATGTGAAGAATTCTAAAAGGCCTGCGACTGCAACTCCTATTTAAAATAAAAATCGCTGACAACGATTTCAGCCCTGGAAAGCAAACACATCAGCTTGAAATTGAAGTGCACTTTGCCAGGTAGCAGCAGGCGGATGGTGTATCTGGGTCCTGACCGCAAACAAGGCTGAGTGTTAGTGTGCGTCCCGTGCAGTTCCATTCGCCCGCCTGCGCTGCTATTTAAAAGCATCTGAAGGCACCGGCCAGGCCCTGTGTGCTTTCTGATTCAAGACAAATCTGGAAGTGTGGTTCTGTCAGAACTTCCAAGGGCATTGCGGTCCATCTTGAGAAAGTGAAGACTGAGCCAGGCGCGGTGGCACACGCCTATAATCCCAGCGGCTCAGGAGGCGGAGGCAGGAGGATCCCTAGTTCGAGACCAGAAGCAGTCTGTGTGATTTAGCAAGACCGTGTCTCAAAAAGTAAAAAAATGGGCTGAGGGTGCAGCTCAGTGGTCCAGCACTTGCAAAGCATGCAAGCACAAGGCCCTGGGTTCAATCTGCAGTATTGCAAAAAAAAAAAAAAAAAAAAAAAAAAAAAAAGAAAAAGAAAGAAAGAAAGCGAAAACTGAGGAGTCCGAGGATCCTGCACACACCTGCTCCTGTGGTTGGCAATCAGTGGTCCCTCAGGGCACATCCCACTGGGATTCGTGTGGAGCAGACAATAATGACGTTCTGGGAAACCTGCAACCTGAAGACGGGCGACTCTCACCCTCCAGGGGGCCACTGTCTGGGAATGAGGACGTGGTCCTGGGACACGTTCAGGGACGTGTACTCACAGGCCCTGTTAGCCGCTTACTGTCCTGACATGCAGGGGCTGTCCTGACATTCAGGAGGCTCTGATGTGTTTTTACCCTAGCAAGCGAACTGTGACTTAGGGCCAGAGACCACGCTCTAATCCAGCATCCTGAGTGCAGAGGGGCATGACCCGGCAGCAGGAGGCCAATGTGAGATGACCGAGGACCAAGGCACAGATATGACAGGGAGCAGAAGAGGGTGAGTCGTCTAGGGGAGTGCGGTGCCGGTAGACACCCTGAGCAACTGTGCAGGTGGGACCTGAAGTAGAATAAAGACAGAGTCAGCTGTGAGTAGAAATTCTGGCAAGAGGCAGGAGCAATGACGTCAACCCTTGAAACAAAGCAGCTTCAGGAACAGCCATGTCCGTGGACTTCTGGCTTTGAACCTCATTCTTTGCTCCCCACAAGGGCATGCTCCTTAGGCGCTTTGTCTGCCCTCCCGGCATAAACACGTGGTGGGGTGCCATTCTATAAAATCCGTAGGAGAGCTGGGCGCAGTGGCCATTCAGGAGGCTGAGGCAGGAGGACTGTAGATTCAAGGCCAGAGGCAGCATGCAAGGCTTACTGAGATTTTTGTCTCAAAAATAAAAAACAAAAAAGGGGCTGGGAGTGTGGCTCCGTGATGCAGCACTGCCTAGCCTGTGGGAGGCCCTGGGTCAACCCTAAAACTAAGTAAACAGTGCTTTCACTACTGGTTACAGATTCACCCGCAAAGACACTAAGTGATACCTCTGTGCTTGGTTTTTAGAATTTTGAACCTCACATTCGGAGATTTTGATGTTTTGGGATCTGTCCTCACGTAACTGCAGAGCAGGTCTTACTATTTTGATGCTTCTACTACATTTTTTGTGGGCTGGGATTTAGCTCAGTGGGTAGAGCGCTGTGCTGCAGTCTCTGAGGTCCCAAGTTCGATTCCCAGCACCGCAAAAATGGAAGAAGGGCCTGGCAATCCACTCCCAAGGCAATCCCGAAGCACTTAGCCATTGAAAACCCTGTGAGGGTCGCTATGAGTCGGATACCGACTCGATGGCACCT